>OMLC01068250.1:0-10248 GCA_900302585.1 Regalecus glesne
ACAGGAGTAAACAGTGACTAGAACAGTTTGGGCTGCTGTTCAAGGGTTTATGTCACCTGTCTAATCACTCCCACTGCTGCTGTCTCCCTTCCAGTCTTCAAGAGGGTGGTGATCCTGGTCTACCGAGAGAACAGCAAACTGAAGAGGAGGATGGTGAGTCCGAACACCCCACATCCACCCTGGATTTGCTGACTGGTTTCATATTCCACATGATGGAGGTTGAGCAGTGGCACGGTGCTCATCACTGCTGCCTCACAGCAAGAAGGTCCAGGGTTCCCAGGTCCTGTCTGTGTGGAGCTTCCATGTTCTCCCCGTGTCTGTGTGGGTCTCCTCCCACCATCAAACAGACATGAATGTCAGGGTTCATCCTCCTGCCTGTGCCCCTGAGCAAGGCAGGAGGAAAAAGACCTGGACTTGGTCCCTGGGTGCAGCAGATGCTCACTGCTCCTGTACAATGAGAGCTCCATGTGTATGTCTCACCATTAGTGCCCACACTGTGGGGTTGGACAGTTTGTCGTGATGCTAAATGTGAAATCAAAGCTGCTTAATTTGAGGACACTGTTATTCTTTATTGTTCATAGATTAGGAACATTCTACGGATAGCTTTTGTTTCTGCTTCATTTGAGCTGGAAACTCAGTGCACGTCTCAGGAGTGACATGTGACCATCAGTCTCCTCCAGACGGTCACCATTCTTTTCCATGGAGACACATCTCCCACTCAGTTTACTCCTCAAACAGAAGCATTTAGCACACAATCATCAGTCGTCCCTCTGTCACGCTCTTCTCCTTTGTGTCTGGTTTCCTGTGGCAGACTGGTGTGCGGTCCGTTGACCTGGACCCTTTCAGGTTCCGGTGGCTGATCCCAGTGTCGGCGGTGCAGCTCCGTCTGTCTGACATCACAGGTTAGTGACCCGTCCGACAGCAGGATGACGTCTGCATGGCCACCACAGGGTTGAAGGAACCGTGTGTTGATGTCCCTCTCTGTTCCCTGGTCATTAGTCAGCCCCCGGCGGCTGGGCATCTCACAGAGGAAGACAGTTTGATTTCTCCTGGTTAGCAGTCAGTACTGATCGATCAATGAGTGATAAGAAGTTTTGTAGCACACGTCAGCACTAGCGCTAGCAGGTGGCTTCAGGGTACTAATAAGGAGGTCGTATGTCATGTCTTCTTGTTTGATCTAACCTTGACATCCCCCTGGCAACAGTCAGCAGACCAGACTGGCCACACAGATTGGCCTGCTGACCTGACCCACAGGCCAAACCAACCTTCAGCTGCACGGATGCTCTCTCCTCACGCTGTTTGGACATCTCCTGCTGTTCCAGATGGTTATTGAAAGCTTTGAAGCTCAGGTTCACTGGTGCTGGAGCTTAGCAGAGTCCCGATAGTCGTTGGTTAAGCACTATTCACTGCTCCTCACTACCAAGTGGGCCAAACACTTAATGGATGTGGTTTTGTGTGACTTGGTTTAACCGACTGCTCTTCAGACATGCAGCTAGTTCAGATATATTCATATATGAATGTGTTTCTCTGTGGAGTCTCCTTCTGTGCTGCCTGTGACCAGCATGGAGGGATGTTCAAACTACAACACTACTATACTGGACAATTATTACGCTCACTGCACTTTACACCACAAGGGGGCGCTGTGCAGTTGTTAATATCTCGACCTTTGATTTGTGGCCTGTGTTTTCTGGCAGGAACAGAGAACCCATGTGTGTGGGAGCTGGTGCACAGCAAGTCGGAGGTGGAGGGGCGACCAGAGACCATCTTCCAGCTGTGCAGCAGGTGAGCCTCATCCAGCCTCAGTCGCTCAGTCATCAGCTGACACACACCAGACTGATCCAGTCGGGTCAGGCTGGTTTAGGAGGAGCAAGCGGAGCTTCATGCTCTGCTGTAGCTGTGTCGTAGGGTGTAACACAGTGGGACGCTAGCATAGAAAGTAAATCTGTATTTTCCAAATGGCCACTAATAATTCAGTATGACGGACTAGGACAACTCTGAGGATAGCACAGAGGTAGACTCCAGAACACACAAACTGTTCCTTTAATTAAACTTTATGTAGTAACAGACACTACCTGGTTTTAATGAACATGGCTACATGTTGCCGTGCAGACCTCCTCAGTCCTCCCTCTCAAACTCCTCTCTTTTGCCTCCTCAGTGGTTTGGAGACACAGGCCAGCGTAGTCCGAGTCCTGTGCTCCATCCTCCGAGACGGCTCCAAACGGGCCCTCCTGCCTGACAAAGGAGCCCCGAGCTCCCTGAAGAGAACCAAGCCGTCCGACCGAGGAGGCACCTGGAGGAGCAGGCAGAGGGAGCATCGGTTGGAGGCACAGAGGACAGCACCACAATGGGCTAGTGAAGGCCACCGCAAGAATTGCCTCCTTGGGGAGGCTTCCTCTGAACCACTGCTGTCTAATATAGAAAGAGCTGCTCCAGATGAGGAGACGTCCAGGCTCGGCTCCCTGACAAATGAGCTGGAGGTCCAGCTCCAGAGACTCCACTTCACAGAGGAGTCTCTGCAGGTGGAGAGGTCACAACCCCTGCAACAGGACCAGGAGTACAGTCATGGTGATGACGAGCCTGCCTCGGGGTGCAGGAAGAGCACGGGGCCACATGGTGGTGCATTGGAGGAGGAACAGTGTCTGGATGTCTTCCTGGAGAGAGACTTCAGTGTTCAGAGTATGACATCCGCCATCAATGAGGACTGTTTCTTCGAGCCAGGACTCACTTTACAGACGCCCTCCATTCCCACAGTATAGAACTGACATGCTGAAGACTGTCATAACCACAGCAGGAGATCACGTGGTGAAGAGTGCCCCCTCTGGTCCTGCAGGGCTGCTAACGGCATGAGGACATGGTCACCTAAAAAACGCCTCCTCAAACTATTGTTCCCCGGACCTGGGAAGGAATCTTCACTCTTCCATGGATGTCTGCGTTTTTCAAAGGTCGAAATCGAAAACTTTATTTTTGTTAATTCATTTTTGCCAAAGTTTTCAAACACAGTGAAACTTGCTGGTTTGGAGAATGTCTGTGGACACCTCAGATCCCAAACTATTCCCCAAAAAGAACACATTCCAGGGTGAATCCTGCTTGGCAAATCCCCAAACCTCAGTTTCCCATAATCACAGCGGTTGGAATAAGTAGGAATGTGATATTTTTATACTGGGATTATTCTTCTCTCTTGGACACACCACTCCAGTTCACTTCCAATGGGAAATCCATCATCTTCCCGATCATATCGTGAGATAAACTTCCAGAACCTTAAACCTGCAGCCAGCATCGCTCTGAGCTCTCCTCTGTTGTTGTTTTGTGTTGTTAATACTTTTTGTACATTTTTTTACATTCAGTGTTTTCCTGTTCAGCGGGTTTGTTCTTGACAACAGCAGTTGAATGCTTGATGGATGAATGCCTTACAGGTTGTAGTATGTTATTTATGTCTTCTCTTTTCTTCTGTGTATTTTGGTCCATGTCTTCTTCTTCCTCCCTTTGGACAAACTGGGTGAGGGGGCTCAGAGCTGAGCGCCCCCCGATGGTTTGGTGGACCACTGAGGACAAGATCGTTGTCATGAGTTAATTTATTTTATTAAATATTTGTGTACATCTTTGATGATGGGTCAAATAAACACGATATTTAATTTAATCTGTTGAACCACACTCTGGTCCTGATTGACCAGGCAGGAGATTAAGCTCCAAACCCTGGACGTGTTCGGCTGATCACTTTGTTTCAGTTACATTCAGACTGGCTCAGTGTCTATGAACCAAAAGCTCACACTCATGGAAGTTGTGATGAGATGAGGAATGTTATCCGTGCATACGCCACTCCAGCCGGACATGAGGGGGAAGATGAAGGTTTGATCTTCAAGTCAAGTGGATCAATAAATTGATCAACTGCATGGGGAAAAGTTCTCAGAACCAGTTAACTGCACTAACTAAGAGAACTTAGTAAGGGGGCATCGGGAAGGGCATCTGGCCTTAATGCCCTAAATTTCATCTAAGTTCCATTTCTACAACCCACAACGAGGAGACTGATGGTAACATAAAAATGGATCTCTTTAGTACTAGTAGTAACAGTAGTCCTGGCAGAAGGAGTAGCAGTCGTAGCAGTAATGGTTGTGGTAGTGGTAGTAGTAATAGTAGCTGGATTATCGAGCAAGTTATTCAAAGGTCATTGCGTCATTTACCAGTGGGGGCGCTGTGATGAGAGGCAACACCTTCAAATAGTCAGAAACGAATCCTACATCCGTTACGGACCGTCAGAAGATTTCAAGATGGCGCCGTGGGCGGCCTGCTCTTGTCCTGCTCTCTTTTACTTGTAGCTTTATTTAGTTCCCGGTGCATATTCACCGATCACATAAACCAGGTGGACCTCACTAAAGTGGTGAATCAGTTCAACGGGATCAGAAGTTTATTCAGAAACGTTTCGTCACTCAAACAGAAGACATCTTCAGTCTGATTCCTTTACCTGGATTACCGACCATGCATTAAAACACTAGGTAGAACTCTTGTCTCCAGCCGTCCACTGGACGAACCGGGGACACCTTTTCCGTCTTTAATCGAACATTTTAACAAAAGTCTCGCCGAGCTGTTGGCTGCGTTCAATCTGCGGCCATCGTCAGCGACAAACGATGAACAAGCCATCGACTGCGACAGCGGGGATTCAGAACCCATCTACCGTCAGTACACCTAGAAAATATCCAAAGACGATGGACGAACCAACCCCTACTCATGAAAGGACCAGTTTGGACGTTTCCATGCTTGCCGCCCTGTACCCTACTGGATCCTGGTTTAGTGAGCACATGCCGGACAGTGGTGCACTCTCGCTGCCACAATTCCAACTCCTTCAACTGGACCAGGCAACGGAGGTAGACTGCCGAGGTGGCGGTCTACTTAAGCTAGGTTGGTGTGCAGATGTCAGTGTTGAAATCACGCAGCCCTCACTTAGAGTCCTTTTATCATTGAAAACCGTTTTAGTCACAGACTGGATCTACAGACTTGGATGAACTCACTCACTGACATCTTGCATCTTGGAACATGTGTGTACCCAGCGGCACTTTCTGCTCCTACAGCAACAATAAGGCCTGGTTCCAAGCAAAACTCAAGCAGCTTCGTTAGGCCAAAGAGGACGCTTACAGGAGTGGAGATATGAGCTAGAAATGCTCCCTCAAAGGAGAACAGAGTGGCTAAAAGGTACTATTTTACGTTTTTTTACCCCCCCCCCCACCTGAATCCCCTGAGTGTCCTACTGCTGGGTCAGTCTCTGTGATCCCCTCCAGAACATCAACAGGAAGGAGGAAGTGGTAGCATGTGTCTCCTCCAGGTCACATGACCAACACGCTACCTCTGCCCTTGAGCAAGGCAATCAGATTAAGAGTTATGAATGGTCCCCGAGAGCTGCAGCTGCTCACTGCTTAAATGCAGAGAACACATTTTGTCTTAGAACAAAATGACAAATGGTAAATAAATAAAGCTTCACTAGAAAAGTCCAGAGTCCAAACAATAAAGACAAAATATGACCAATATAAAGTGCAGTTGGTAATAAAATACAACCTCTGAGGTGCAAAACAACTTCAAACCTGCAGTAAGGGTGCAGTGGACAGACGGAGTGGCTGAAAGAGACGCTCCATTGTTACATATCACTATCAGTCCCCATGTTGTGGGGTGGAAACCGATTTAGATGGAGCGTTGGGGATTAACACCAGCTGCTCTTCCTGACACTCTGTGGTGGGTTTGAACCTGCAGCCTCTGGCTTGTTAGTTCCTGAAGTGTATTCCTACTGAGCTACCGCAGCCCCAATATGTAAGCAAATGTTGCACATAACCAAAGGTGGCAGCACCTCAATCTCATCAGACTGAGGAGGTGTTTGAGTTGTCAGCAGCACAACTTTTGGACAGAAACTGCCTTTCATTCTGTCTTGATGCGTGCTCTATAATCCAGGTATGGAAATCACAAAAAGAGGAGAATCAGTTCAACTGAATCAGAAGTTTATTCAGATCTGAGTAAATTTCTGATTCAGTTCAACTGATTCTCCTCTTTTTGTGATGTCTTTCATTCGGTTTGTTCCTGTGCAGATTGGTCTGAAGCACCTGTCCGATGGGAGGAGCTGAACCAGATGATGTGCAGTTGTGTCTGAGGTTTTAAAACACAATGTAGAGCAGTGTTAGTGGGGTACTAAAGGGAACGAATACAAATGGAATACCCTGATTACATGAAATGTACGTACAACATGTGGACATCATGGCAGAATTTGGATTTGTTGAAATAAATATCTGCTGTGGCCTTTACCTAGCAACAGATGTTAGCCGTAGATAATACCAGCAGCCAGATAAAGCATCAGCTTTAGCAGCAGGTGAACGTACAGCCAGAGGTCTATTAGAACCGGACATCTGGAAGTCAGACATACAGATGATGGGAAGTCAGAATGGGGGCGTGGCTAGTTTAGGAAGGAGGTTGATAAGAAGTTCATTTATATTCCTGTCGGTCTCATGATGGACGGCTGCTCCCAGAGGGCCAAGTCCCGCCTACAGGGACACAATGAGCCCTGTTTGGAGCCCCGCATGGTTTGGTGGTTTGGTCCCAGATTGCCAATTTGCATATCAAATATCTGAAGGCAGCAGCCTTCAAACACAATAAGTCTTCGTTCATTTGCATGTGAAGTTTGGCAATAGAAGATAATTGTTAAATGTATGTTTGGCTGCGTGTTTCAAGGAGGGGCATTAGAAGAAACTCTTCATGTGTCATTGCACATGCACATAACAACGTGTTCTCTGCATTCAACCCATCCGATCATATAGGAGCAGTGAGCAGCTGCAGCACACAGGAACTCCAGTTGCTCAGGGGCCACAGGCTGGAGAGTGTCCTGCATGGTGGGAGGAGACCAGTGAACCCAGAGGAAACTCAAACAGACATGAGGAGAACATCCAAACTTCACACAGGAAGGATCCGGGACGGGATTCGAACACAGGATCTTCTTACTGTGAGGCAACAGTCCTGACCACTGTGCCACCCTGGCACCACCTTGTTCTGAAGCTACAGTTCTGAGGGAAAATGAGTGAAAATGAGGGAAAATGCAAACCAAAGTGTTGCCCCGCTACCAAACTACCAACCACAGCACAGGAGGCTCTTGTCCCTCCCAGACTGACTGATGGTTTAGTTTCTAGTCACTAAAAGAGGGGAATCAGTTCAACTGGATCAGAAACGTTTCTTCACTCAAACAGGAGACGGGTTCCGTCTGAGCTGACTGACATGTGGCTTAACAGAGAACAGTGCATCAGTCTGTGAAGACCAGGAAACAGGCTGCACCAAACACTGTCCTAATCCCAGAGACCCCCGCTCACTTTGAATCCCACCACAACGCCTACCCTCCATCTTTAGAAGGAACCTGCTGAGACAATAACCCAAACTGCCCACCCTCACTGTCAAAATGTGTCCGAACCCCAGGGCGATGACAACCAGACATCCAGTCAATCCACCAACCAGCCAGTGGGTCAGAATCAGAATTCTTTATTCTGCCAGAACAATGAACCCGCAGTGAAGCTCAGCTGTGTTTCTCAGCCCTGTGGTGTTGTCCAGCACAGGGGAGGAGGAAGAGGAGGAGGAGGTGATGGAGGTGGAGGAGGAGGAGGAGGAGGAGGTGATGGAGGTGTTGGATGGCAGCAGGTGGGGAGAGGCTGATAAAGGCCCGAGAACAAGAGGAAAACGACCGTTTGGTGTTTTACAGCTGGTGGTAATGGCTGTGGTGTCTTTGTCACAGTGGGTAGGCAGACAAACAGAGGATTAGATGGAGGGGTGTTCAGTGGGAGGCGGCCACGTCTGGACCTTATCAGTCTGCTGCAGGACACCGCCGATCACATGACCCATGAAGGACGACCTCCTCCGTCAGGCTGCAGCTGATAAAGGAAAATCGGAATGGATTGGTTTTCTTTTCTGGAACACGTTAATGTCCCTCTAAAGTGATGATGATGATGATGATGATGATGATGATGATGATCTTCTTCATAGGGACACTTTACATTAGTGAGCATTTAGAATGTAAATACAGCTGATCTAGCTCCAGGATGACTCTCATCTGTCGTCCCGGGATCAAACCACCGGTCTGCCAGATGACCGCCCTGCGTCCTGGCCTGTGCCGCCCCTCACAGCAGCTAGGTGGTCTGGCTAATATTCAGTCCAAGCAGCTGCTGCTTCCTCAGAGCAGCCATTTTGCTTTGCTCTCATCTGGTGGCAGATCTCGTGCTAATCTGTCCTTTTCCTGTGGTTCCTCCGCTGTGTCACCAAAGCCCGGGGACGATGACCTGTATCCATGGCTCCCATGCTTTATTGAAATGTGTTTTCTGAGTAAACGGCTCGTTCCGCAGTGGTTTCGATGCTGACGAAGGTGAATGATTTGTCCTGCATGACGTGGCCACATGGAGCCCCCTGCCTCCAGCCGGTCTGAGGCGCTCTGCGGCTCTTTGTGACCGAGCCATTGACCTTGAAGGTTTGCATCATTACCCCGTTCTGAGAACAAGACCACGTGAACACGGGCCAGGTTCTGCAGGGCATCAGCCCCACGACTCCCCTCTCAGTACCAGCTCCTCGGCTGGCAGCGAGCCTGTAGCGTCTTTACACGACTTTCAATGAGGAAGACCTGAACGAGCAGTTGCCCGGCAGCTACAGACGGTTAACACACAAGTTCTACACATGCATCATTTGGTCTTCCAGAGACCATCTCTGGAGTCCGACGCAGCCATGACGCACCACCCGGGGAACAGCAGAGGTGAGAACAGAAACGCAGTCGTCTGTGTTGGCGGGTGAAAGTTTGGGTATCCAGTAAATGTTAAAACCAAAAACAGATCAACATTCCAGTCGGCTGATCTTGTTTTGGGTCCGACGAGGGTTTTCCTGGTGCTGTTGCCTTGCAGGGTGTTGCCATGCTGGGAGAGTAAACCCACCTCAGGTGGAGGAACGCTGCAGCTTCACGTGGACGTGATTGAGCCAATAATCACCTCATCAGCTGGAATGCAGAATAACTGAAGCTTCTCCTCTCGTGTGCTCTCCCTCCCAGCAGACGTCCAGGGGACGAGGAGGAGAGACGCAGCCCAGAGCGTTCCCTGTGCATCAGCTGCTGAGCGTCACGCTTCCTTTACTCGGTTCAATTCTCCTTTTGCTTTCATAGCAGCCGACCGGAGCCTGTGCTGAGGACTGGTCTCCTGGCAGGAGCCGGAGAGCCGGAGGAGGTGAAGCTCTGCAGTGGGAGGGCTGTGAGAAGGTGGAGGAGCCATGCTGTCGTCTGCCGTCCAGATCCTCGCCTTCGCCCTGGCTCTGCTTGGCGTCCTCGGAGCCACGGTCGCCACACTGCTGCCCAACTGGAAGGTGAGCGCAGACGTCGGCACCAACATCATGAGCGCCTTCTCCCAGATGCAGGGGCTCTGGATGGACTGTACCTGGTACAGCACCGGCGTCTTCAGCTGCACTCTCAAGTACTCGGTCCTGGCACTGCCAGCCCATCTGCAGACGGCGCGGACCGCCATGGTGCTGTCCTGCATGATGGCCTCTCTGGGTCTTTGTCTGGCCAGCCTGGGGCTCAAATGCACCCGTTGGGGGGGCAGTCATCGTGAAAAGGGGCACACCGCCATCGCTGCGGGGGGGTGCTTCGTCCTGGCTGCCGTCCTCTGCCTTGTGCCCGCCTCCTGGTTCACCAAAGAGGTCATCACCACTTTCCTGGATGCCAATGTGCCAGAGAGCAGCAAGTATGAGCCGGGGGGTGCCGTGTACGTGACGTTCATCTCCGCTGGCTTTCTCCTTGCCGGGGGGATCATCTTTTGTCTGTCGTGTCCCGGTAGAAGAAGGGGAGCGCTGGACTCCTCCTCCTCCTCCTCTGCGCACCCCGATAAACTCCTGCAGCAGCGGTGTCAGGAGCAGCTTCAGCAGGAGCAGCTTCAGCAGGAGCAGCTTCAGCAGGAGCAGCTTCAGCCAGGGCAGGAGGAGCGCCTGGAACAGGAGGAGCGAGAGACCAACCAGGACAAAAGGAGACAGCAAGAGAAGAGCTTAGATGGAGCCCAACAAGGGAAGGAGCAGCAATGCTACTCCCCGTCCAGACTCCCTCCCAAGGACGTCAAGGCTGGGTACAGCCTGAAGGACTATGTCTGACCGAGCTGAACCCGACCCGATCTACCCCAACCTGATCACTCCAATTCTGCTCTGACCCGCAACCTGCCTCCCGCTGCTGCTGCCAAACATGGAGCTTTCCACTGGGGCTCTATGGATGCCCCC
>OMLC01068252.1:0-10208 GCA_900302585.1 Regalecus glesne
ATATGAAAACAGAAATAATGATGAACATATTTTGCAAAGTCGATGTTACCAGTCTATGTTTGAAAAGGGTGTAGGATGAAGTAAAGAACTGCTCTGGTCCCTACCCCCCCTTTTTAAAATTACATTAGCAATCAAGTCCTACAAAATCAAATGCTGCTTAGTTACAAATGCCAGAACACCTAAAAGAAGACACTGGTAAGAGGTATTAGACAAAACTGGAAGCTTACAAATTGCTAGAATATAAATACTGCAAAACTAATATAACAAAACCAAAAAAACTACCATCGAGGTACTCTCGCACGCCTAACTTATATTGTGTTGTATACCAATAAGAAGCATCCACTGCCTGCAGCACTTTGAAACAAGCAGGCTTTAATGTTCATGAATAATGCTTAATTATCCATATATAGCCATTTACAATTATATTGCCATGGGGATCAAGTCTCACAACAGTCCCCAATCTAATAGAAAATAACATTAACGCATGCAGTCAGTATTATTCACTGCATTACCCACGATTCATAGCATTATTAACACAAGTAATTTCATGCATATGGATTCAGTGGATCTTAGCAGGAGAGCTCCTGATTGCTCTGAAACTAATTTCACAATCATTAGTTTTGGTGGTGGTGTGAGTGACAGGCTTACAGAAAATGACGAGCTTTATCCAGGAACTCCTTGAGGACGACCGGATTTGATTTGTGACGAAACTTGCCAAGCAAAACTGCATAAAGGGAATTTTACTTTCACATTCCCCATCTTCAGTTCTTTTGCTAAAAAAAATCCCTTTATAGATACTTTGCAAAGTGGGCCAAATACATCCCTGATGATGGCAAGCTTTAGATGAACTCGATATAGATATGCCTGTAAAGGTTTTTAAAAAAAAACGGGAAACCCTTTGTAAACGCAGGGTCACATGCTTACAGCACAAGGCACTGCTCAAAGCCATTTAGCCTGAAGGTGAAGTTAATGAGACATGGCAAAAATGTTGAATTCCCTCCATATGTAAAACGCAGAGATATTCTGCAAAGGTTATAACTCACTTGAATAATGCCATGGGCCATTGTTCACAATAAACATGTAAATTTTGTTTATGGAGCAGACTATAAATCTTTGGTGCCCATGTATTTTTGGCTGAAAACTATATTAGGAGTCATCCATGGTTCCTCGGAAGTAGATTTATAAATGTAAATGAGCATTGCATGGACTGGATGAGTTTGGGCTGCAAATAAAGATATGGTAATAGCAAGAAAAAAAAGAAAAGATGGCATACTTTCCCATCACCAAAAGTATAAGGAAAATGAAAAAAAAATTCATAGATTGGTAATCAATCAAATATTTAGATATTTATAAAATAAGCTAGATCATGAATACATGATGTTTTATGCACGGGACAGGAGGAAAATGGTGAATATTGTAATATTGAAAGATAACCACTAGATGGCAACACATTGACTTAATTGTTGACTCCATATAGCGTGAGAAATCCCAAATGCATTGGACTGATCAAATAGTATCTTAAATCAAACTTTACCAACAGATGGTCCTTAACTTTATGTTTAGAGTTTGAAGCTTTTGGGACAAACCTAGTGGAAAATTGTTGCAAATGCTTTGAAACGTAAAGACCTTCATGCGATGTGAGGCATACTTAACAGAGATGAGATCTCAACTCACAGGCCCAGAAGTATGACCACGGTATAATACAGGATGGACAATTCTTTCTCAGCTTATCCGATATGAGATCTGAGAAGCAGACACTGAAAAGGGAGGTAAAAGGTGCTTGACAGGGAGGCACACGATGCACCGGGAGGCAGGGAACAAGGTCTGATGTTGTGGGCAAGAGGATTGGAGGGTGTTTTTGGATTAGGGCAGGGAGAGGGAGGTGACTGGAGGTCACTGCTGTCCCAAATTTGGAGGTGTCACTGTCTAAGGGAGAGATTGATGGCTGCGAGCAGTAGCTTGCAGCGTGAAGGCAGATTAAAAAGTAAGAGGAGATTTTTGGGAGGACCTGACCCCACCCTGATGGGGCTGTGCAGTCTTTGGTTTAACAGCCACCTCTCCCAACACACTGCAATTAGCTGCTGTGGAAATAATAGGTATCCAAATGGTATACATTTGAGCTACTCTGTAACTCTTCATCCTGCAACATGCCGGAAAATCATCCTTCACCACATTTAATTTGTATAACGTTGATTGTAAAACCATGTTTAGGCATCAGTTTTGCTTCGTATTGTTCATATATTCATAATGGTTTTCAAATTCGACATGAACATTATGGATTCTCAAAACACCTTCAAAATTTACAAGGCTCCTCCATATGGGCTCGACAAAAAAGCCATTTACTCTAACCTTTAGCCAGCTTCTGTCCACCTTTTGTCGGGGCCAGCAGTCCAGCTGATCAGATCCTCCCTTCACCACCATCCTGCTTGTTTCCCATGAACACCACTGAGTGCTCTTCCACAATGACTTTGTTGTCCATCAGATTGTCTGTAGTGATTATCTATTCAGCCAGCCGCCGTGCCTTTTGTCCAAAACCATTCCTCACGCTGCCCCTGTGACCTTCCTCTGCCCGCTGCGGCCCATATGCCCCTGTCTGACATGTTCTAAACCAGCTCCTGTCGCCCTCTCACACACACACACACATGTATACACATGCAAAAGAATACACTTCACACCAGCTGTCCATCTCAGATCCCTTGGGTGTAGAAGGAATAGTGCAGCCTATCACAGCGGTATCGTAGCACCAGTGCAGACGGATCCTACGCCTGTTCCAGAGGCACTGTGGAGAAAACAATATCAACATGCTGCTATCATCATTGTTCTTTCTTTTTGAAGCCGTGTATTACTGCATCCTGCTATTTAACTAGCTGTCATCTAGGATTTACTCGCTGAGGATGGGAAACAGGCCTAGCAGTGTAAACAGAGGATATGGACAATGTACGTGAGGCTGAAAATAAGATCACGTCGCCCTACACACCCATAGCATCACCAATGAGCACATCTAGCAATAAGGCATATGTCTAAACGCCTAATTAAATCATTTTAATCTAGTTAAACATACAAAAATGCTCCCTTGGATTGTATTTGGGTGTCATTGATGACACTAGTTTAAGAAGAGGAGTAAGAAGCTGCCAGATGCTCGATTAAAAATAGGATCCAGTATCAATTGATAGAGGCTATAAATAGAGAGAAGGAAAAGGGGCTAGTCCTATAGCAGAGGGCCACTGGTGTTTACCAGGAGGTGAAAGTCAGGGTTGCACTTATCAATAAAACCATAAAACCAACTCCCAATAGCATGAAATACCCAGTCATCCCGTCTGTTTTGGGAGAGATGCGTCCAAGATTGAATCAAATCGTTTTTATGAGTGGTTCCAAGGACAATTCATAAAGCTCAGCTTTTTTTCTGGCTACCTAGGCTGAAAGCCGAATCAGCTTTCCATATTAATATATCTGAATCCCACACATCATGCAATCCATTTTTCCAACATGTGACATTTAAGAAGTAGAACCTAGAAAGTGGATTTTAGAGAACTAAATGAGAACTGATTTTTTTTTCAAAATCACATAATAACGTTGATTTGTGTATAATCATTATTGTTGTGATGGCTACTGGACTCATGACTGTAGTCAGTCTACTAAAAGTTACTTCCCAAGAAGTGGATCTATAAAAAAAAACAAATCAAGTACAGTATATCTTAAACGAGCAGACCTTTGACATTCTAGGACACCAAATTCCCCCGTAGAACTTGTAAATTAGTGGGATGATGGCCAAGTGATGGACCATCTGGGCTTAAAAAAACATTTTAGGAAAGTGACCATGAGCTCATTTTGTTTCTTGGATTACTGGTGCTTGGTTTCTTTAAATACCCTGTAGTTGGACTTTTGGTATCTAAAACGACTCCACCCCCTTGGTTGTTTGTTGGTTTGTTGGTTGGTTTGTTGAGAAAGCAACCTGCGGCTGCGGGTTGACAGGGAGGGGTAGCAGATGGGTTTTGTGTATGCCGGAGGAAGAGCTTGTGCGTGTATGCGTGAATGAGCCGCTTTGGCCATTCAACTTGAACGGAGCTCGATCTGCGACGTGAGCGGCAGAGGCTGAGCAGCCCCCTTCCATGAGTTTTCAGGCAGCTGTGGCTAACTAGCTGTTTGCTTTGTTTAAAAGAGCATATGCGAATAATTTCACGATTTTATAATTTGAAGTTAGAAACTTAAACTTGGAGTGCAGTAGCTAACTGTGTAAAATTGTTAAAATGTCTATATTGCCGTTCACTCCCCCGATCGTGAAGAGGCTTCTGGGCTGGAAGAAGGGAGAACAGAATGGACAGGAGGAGAAGTGGTGTGAAAAGGCTGTCAAGAGTCTCGTTAAGAAGCTGAAAAAGACGGGGCAGTTGGACGAATTGGAAAAAGCAATCACAACCCAGAATATCAACACAAAGTGCATAACCATACCCAGGTAATGCAACATATGAATACAGTTTTCTTTGCGCACAGCTAGCTAGCTAGCAACGCAAGTCAACCAAAGGGTTGCCGCTAGCTAAGATTAGCAGAATCATTTTATGCCACAAAGTGAGGAGGTAAATCAAAGGGCTTTAAAATGTCATCAAGCCAATTTTAAATAATTGTAAGAAAAATTGGCGAAAAAGATGATGTGTTTTGACCGTTAGCAGGGTATTACCCTTTGGTTGATGGTTAGTCAGCTAGTTTAGCTAACCAATAACAGTAAGGCTAGCTGTGCTTTATCAAGCTGAGGCTGCTAACGTTAACGAGAGCCGAGGACAATGCTAACTTAATTCCCTTATCAACCAACTCACTCGTTTGTGATTTTGTAGTTATTTTCTCGTTTGATCATTGATGCATTCCATTGTCTTTTGAATGCGCAAAGCGAAAATAAACGTGGATTTACAGTCTACATACAGATTGAATGGACTCAATGCAGCGTCGTTAACCAACGTTACCCCGCAAGTGCAAGTGATGCGTCTTTGCTTTTCATTTAGCTAATGCTAGTGGTAATTCTGTTTTGTCAGCTCGCCTGTCACTCCATTCAACCAGGGTCCCTTTGGAGGCCCAACAACAAGTCAATACTAAAGTGTATCAACAGACAAATGCTTAAGATTGGCGTGACTTCTAATACATCTACAGCAGCCTCCTCAAACCCTGTCATGGGTCGATAACTTCAACGTAGTATGACTGTAGGTGTTGTGTGCAGTTCACTTGTCCTGGGTAACCGGGCCAAACTGAGCTCTGACTCACAGGGTTTTAAGGCAATTTTTAGACTAGAGTGTAATGTACATTAGGAAATTGGGACTTTTCCCCCCCTGGATGGATCCCCCAGATTGGTTGGCTTCTTATACAAATAGCCATTGTCTAATGTGTTGCTGTTCTTTTACCAGTAGTATGAAAGGTAACGTGGGGACTATTCGTGACACTTAAAACGGACCTCTCAGTGTTGGGGTAGGTTCCACTCGTGTGAAAGTTGTTTGCTCGGTCGTCTGAATGAGAAAGCAGATGTTTGTTTTTGGATGAATAGACAATATTTCCATACTGGCGTTGGCATTAGTATTAATACTTATTTTATTTTCAGTATTATCTTATTTTCATTTCACTTGCGGCTCAAAATAATGGGTTCTCAGCATTTCTTTTCTGCTCCATGCCCTGCATACATTTTGATATCTTTTTTGGCAGAATTACTAATGAGGGACAGAAAGAGTCAGTGTGTCTAAAGGGGTCTCGGCATGGGGGGAGTGCAGGGGAATGTGCTCCAAGCTCTTTGGAGATTGTGGATTTCTGTTTTTTGTGATTTAATTTTAGTGGCGCCAGAGGCTGTAGATTTATAGAGTATCATTTTTCTTGTTATCTGCAGGGGGAAATAGGGGATCTTTAGTTAACCAACCAGGTCTGTGCTGTGATGTGAGCCCCTCCCCGCATGTGGCATGATGCTAGTGAAGTTGAGAGATAGTTGCTGAAGTGGCTCAATGCAGGATGGAGGTGCGAGTTCTCAAAAGGGTGCCAGCCAATATGAAATGTTGATGTGCTAAAAGCTAATTTTAAAGTGATCAGATCAGTTTTCTGTTGCCTCCTGGGGCTTTTTGGATCATCCATCCATCCATTGTCAACCTTAACTGAAGTTGAGGTGCAGAGTCATGCTTGAGCCTGTCCCAGTGCTCACTGGGCGAAAAGCAAGCAAACACCCTGTACAGGCTGCCATTCCATCACAGGGCATGAGCATTTAGGGGTTCAGTGTCTTGCTCAAGGACACTTCTTTTTCTGCAGGTACTAATGATCGACCCACTAATCTTCCTACTACTTGACGATTGCCTTATCTGCTGAGCTATCCTGTCCCTACCTTTATGGATCATTTACCTTTAGAAAAGTTATTTTGCATTGAAAAGTATAGATTTGCAACACTAGCTTAAATTCTTTTCACTTCTTTTTCTTTGAAACCATGAAAGCACAAAAATGGATCATTAACCAAATTTGATTTTATACAGGTCTAGTCGTCCTATCAAACATACATAAGATAACCTCTATTGTGCCACAATTTTACGAGATCACCATCCTAGAATAATCACATATGATTTCTGAACATAAAACACTGAGAAGACGGACGCATCGAACCAAAGGTGTATAGAAAACAACATAGATTGACATCTACTGTGGACATCAGAGCATCCCGCAGCCCAGAGGTTATCCATGCCTCAACCTTATGTGGCTATACTGTCATGATTACCATGACAAACAGGACAGGAATGAGAAGGGAAACGTTAGGAATAGACTCACCCAATGCATCTATGCTGGATGTAACGAGGGAAAGAAGTAGCTATGAGAAAATAAGATCAAAATAACATCACAAACACATTAGTGAAACCACGTAGCAAGCTGCTGCACAAATTCATACACCTGAAGGACAAAATTTATGCTGAAAAGTACTTTTATGTTAAAAAAAATGTGTTATGAGATTTATGAAATCCTATGCCTGTCATAGAATAAAACATGCATTGGAAAAATGGGTCTAACCTTTGGAACTTAGAAAAAAGAATATCAGAAAGGAAATGTTTAGATAGTGCAATGAAAGGCTGAACGGGAAAATCAGCCATATCAGAGGGGCATGGGGATTATAGGAAGGATAACCATTTAACGGATTGGAAGAAGTCCACTGTTATCACAAAAGAAAGTAATAGGTAACCACTAGTGGATCTAAAGGGCAGTAGAAATCAGGAACCGGGCCCCGGGGATAGTAAACCTGGACGAGGTGACTTACCAGCTTTTGCACACATTAGGTGCTATTCCCATGAAACTGTTGGATAAAAGGGTTCAGGGTCATCTCACCAGTTTGGAAACTTCTGTTCTGACAAGACCTAAAATCCGTTGACTGTCTCAACATCACGTATGACACTGAGGAAGACTGCAGACTTCAGCAGTCGAAGCGTGTCAAGGTATTAAAGAAGAACATTCTAAAAACTAACACAAGACCTGCATTGTATGAGTTAAGTTGTTACCATCAGATCCAAGATGTAGATTTTCCATGTGCCCTGACATTACTTTCCCTCTGAATGATGGATATAGGGCAAAGGGTTCACTATCTAGAAGACTTTCTGTATGCTCAGGGTTGTTTTTATGTGTTTAGTCGGGTAGCTGGGAATGTACTGCTTCATCTAATTGTTTGACTGATAGATTTGGCTTTGACAGAAGAGTGGAGTATTTGTTATGGGGGTGTTTTTTTCCCCCTTTCCCTTAGCCTTTAGGTTTCTTTGGGGTTTTAACAAGGAAAGCAGAGCTGTTTTAAAGAATGAGAAGCATATGTAGCCTGTCTAACAATTCCAAAAGGAGTTGACCCCTATTGGGGTTCAGTGGGGATAGAGCTATTACCAAACTGGGCCCTTTAAGGATATGGGGGAGGGATTAAGGGATCATGGTGGTCCTTCCGCCAATAATTTTAGTTGGGTTTGGATATTTATGTCCCATGTCACAGGCCGATGGCCCATTTGGTCTGAATCTTATTGCCTTGCATGTATATTTAAAACAATAATATGTTACTGGGCCTTATTGCTTTGTCTAGACTGTGTTCAGCTCAATGTGTCGCTTATCCAGAGGCCTATGTATATACGAGAGTTGAGGTATATTCATACCCAAGCCGACAAGGTGTTTCAGATTAGATTTATTCATTGTTTATGTGGTGCAGGAGGTGCGTCCGTACATAACATGATGGGTGCAGATCGGCAAGTGGTCCAAATGTGTTGGCCGGTCTTGAGGTTGTATAAAGTGCAGTTGGTCTAAACTTTATGATAATGAATGCCTCTAACAAGTGGTCTTGCTTTAAATCTTGTAAATGTAGCCAACCCTCATCAAAAGTAAATCCGAACTCTACAACTACTTTGCCTATTGTTCCCCTCACATGCATTCAGAGAAATATTGTTGTGGACTGCTGAGTTGGAATTTGAGAAAGTTAAAGAAATGGCTGCCATGTTTTTTCCTGTTTGAAAACAGGAGCAGCTACGGCGTCCGGGTAGCAGTTAGGGGGTTCAGTGTGTTGCTCAAAGACACTTTGACAAGGGCCCTTCATTTGAATTCATCAATACAGTTCTTTTTTCGAACTGCTTATGCTACCCCGTAGCTATAGGTCAACCTATGCTTGCATTCCAAAGTAACCCTATTAGTTGATGTTGCAAGATGGAATCACATAAAATCGGTCTTGCCCAGAGTCTGATTGTTCTCTCTGTGTGGAAAGGGCTGAAGGCATAACTGGTGTAGAATACAGATTTTCAAACTTGGACTGCCAAAGTAAATAAAAAGCAAACATCTGCTGTTTTAGAAAAGGAGTTTTTCTTATCTTGTCTGTGGTGAAGGATAAAGCATAACATTGGTACCTACTGACATTGGATAGTACATAGTCGAGTTCACTTGTACAATTTTGACTTGTAGGAAATGCACAATAACTTTCACACCTTGGAGCACCACCCATGGCAGGACATTTTAGCAGCATTTATCTAAATTACTAAAATTGCACCACTTGGCGCCTGCCAAGTGGAGTCAGCTTTGCTAGAGGCAGCATATAGTAGAATGGTGGTTCTGAATCTCACTCTTCATGTCCCTTCTGTCACATATTTCCCACCGTTAATAGTCTTTATGGTGATGTGTCTCAGGTCTCTGGATGGGCGTCTACAGGTGTCGCATAGAAAAGGTCTTCCTCATGTTATCTACTGTCGTTTATGGCGCTGGCCAGATCTGCAGTCCCACCATGAGCTGAGGGCCATTGACCTTTGTGAGTTTGCTTTCCACACCAAAAAGGATGAAGTGTGTGTCAATCCCTACCACTACCAGAGAGTGGAGACACCAAGTGAGTGCACTAGAGGCTTGATGGTCCTCCCTTCATCAATCCTTTATTTTTTTTTAACTTAAGATCGTTTTTTTCATATCATAGAGAGAGCCTTGTCTTAAAGAATGTACCATTTTCGTCTCCAGTTTTGCCTCCTGTCTTAGTACCACGACACACAGATATCCCTACAGAGTTTCCCCCCCTGGATGACTACAGCCACTCCATTCCTGAGAACACTAACTTCCCTGCAGGCATCGAGCCTCAAAGTAATTATATACCTGGTAAGAGAAACCACACTACTTATTTTCAGTTTATAACTAACATATCTCTTGGGTTGAAAACAAATTTTGACAAAGTTGCTTATTATAAAGATTGTGAAAATATTTAAATATATAGTGATAGTAGAAAATCATCTATAATCTTATATTATACTCTATCTTTTATTTTGTTGTCAAAAAGTCACATTCTTTACAGCAATATTTTTCATTATTTGGAGTCATTGTTTTGGAGTTAAATTAATAGTTATTACGGTTACTGGCTTTTTACTCGCAAGACTTTAATTGCACCTAGAGTAACGTAGTGTGCGTAGTTGTCGAAAACACTCCACTGTTGTCTTTCTCCTCCACTTTGGTGAGCTCTGTGTGGAGAGGCTGAGCTGCCCATGGTGGAGGAGAAGAAACAAGAAATTCACATGAGGAGAGAGAGAGAGAGAGATACCTAATTTATGTGTTTAATTTGTTTAATTATTTAATTAACTTGTTTAATTTCAGGTCAGTGTGAAAATTTCTACTTCATTTTGCTATCATTTATGCTTGCTCACCTCTGTGGTTAAAGCAAAAGCAGGGATACACATACACACACAGTGAAAATTCAGTCTGGGGGTTCAGAACCAGACACT
>OMLC01068253.1:0-10278 GCA_900302585.1 Regalecus glesne
AAACAGGTGACTTCTTCAGTCTGACTGAAGATGTCACCCGTTTGTGTAGCGAAACATTTAAAAAAAATCTTCTGATCCAGCCATGCCACCTCTTTGCGCGCACACATTTATTTACAGGAAATCTATTTTTTAAGTCCAGAAGCAAAATATCTTAAATGGCCCTTTGAGGGTGGCTCTGAAACTAACCCAATCGTCCTAGACCCCCTTGTTAAAGTATCCAACTTAAAAACATGTTCATTTTTTTGGTCTATTGGTAATTTTCCCATTTATGACAACTGTATTTGGGATACATTTTTATATATCTCACCGGTTCAAACTATATTAAGATTTAAAGTTATGCATAGTTAAAGGGCATGTCTGCTTTGATTTTGTTACGTCTGTTCATATTCTAGAACAAATACCAAGATGCTTGAACTTCAATTCCAGTCACCTTTACTTGTGTCTCTCAGGGAACAATAACTCGATTTTTTTTTTAACATCCGGGTTTCACCTGATACAGATTTTAGGATTTTTTCCAGTGTCCTTGACCCAGTACAATAACGGAGAAAAAAATGCAACTTGGGTTATTGGACTATACAATTAGAATTGACTTGACTTTGCTTTGAATAAGAGCCATCCATCCATCCATCCATCCATTTTCAACTGCTTATCTGAAGTCGGGTCGTGGGGAACTGGCCCCTATGTCAATTCTCATTGGGCGAGAGGCAGGGATGCACCCTTGAAGGGTTGCCAGTCTATCCCAGGGCATAGTAATTAGGGAAACAGTGTATTGGTCAAGGACACTTCGACATGCTTCTCTGCAGGTGCAAGGCTCGAACCTGTAACCTTCCGATTGCTAGACGACCGCTCTACCCACTGAGCCATGCTGAGCCCTATACGAATAGGGGCCTTGATGTGAAATTGATCACCTCTTTGAACGTCCGGAAGGGTCGCACATCTTATGACCAAACTGAAGATCCTTTTGCCATCTTTTCATTGTTGTGTTTATATGTTCTTCAGTTCCTGCATCATTGGGTCTTGTGCTGTGGCATTTCTGAAAATTTGCACCTTTTCCATTGAATGGGTAACTGCGGCATAATACAGTTAACTTGCAGTTCTTCCTCCAGAAGATACTCATTTTTCTCATGAAGATAAGCATGACTCAAGGCATCTGCAATGCGTTGCTCTTTTCCTGGCTTGCATTTCACAGAGATGTTGTACTTCCGAAGATGTAGCAGCATCTTTTGCAGCCTTGTTCAAGCTAGATAATGCAGCTTCCTAGAAATGATTTCTAGTGGATTTTGATCACTTTCCACCTAGATCTCCATTCCATACACATATTGATAACACTTTTGCTGTCTCATACCAGGGTTAGCATCTCTTTCGCTGTTTAAGCATACTTGTGAATGCTCTTGTGAATGCACTTGAGCTTTATGCCACAAGGCAACTATCCTGCAATATTATCGCTCCAATGCCCTCCAAACTGGCATCCTCGGACATCACATTTTGGTTGACATAATAGTATTTCCGTGTTGGAGCTTTCATAACTGTTGGTGTGCTTCCTCACAGTGCAATTCTGTTGCTCCCTGTAGAGGTTCCCTTAAAGAAGTAGACATTTCCGAGAGATTAGGAATACATTTGATTAGATATTGGACCATCTCTTAGAAGTGCTTGCCTGTCAGCTGGTGCAAGTATTTGCACAATGGCTCTAAGTTTCTCTTCATCTGGCTTCAGCCCATCTTCACTGAGTTTATGGCCTATGTATTTAACCCCTGTGATCCTTAATTTGCATTTGATTTTTTTTAAACTTAGGCCATATTAATATGTTCTCTGTAGCAGCTTCATTAACCTCTGATCATGTTGCTCCAGTGAGTATCCTCATTCCAGCAGATTGTCAGTGATGTTAACTACTCCAACTAGTCTGTCAATCGTCTAGGCCGAAGCACTCTGGCCAACTTAACTTGCTGATGAGACGCCAAAAGGAAGTCCCTTAAACCAATACCTTCCTATGGGTTTGTTAAATGTACACAGCTTTGAACTGTCTTCATCCAGATTTATTTGATGAAACCCTTGGTTTGCATCAAATACAGAGACGTCTTTTGCTATGGGCATACATGACTCCACTTCTTCTACTGTGAGTAATGGATAGTGCTCTCATCTAATCACTGTGTTCAGGCCCTTAGGATCCATGGAAATCCTAATCTTTTTTGACTGACCACCATCACCATGCTGTTCACCTACTGTGTTGGCTCGAACGGTTTTATGATTACTCCTTACTGCCCCATTTTGTTAAAGGGGTAGCATGGCTCAATGAGTAGAGCAGTCCTCTTGCAATCAGAGAGTTGCAGGTTCTAGCTCTGGACCTGCAGAGTAGCGTGTTGAAGTGTCCTTGAGCAAGACACTCTCCTCCTAATGGCTCTGCCCTGTGATGGACTGGTGACCTTTTGAGGGTGTATCCCCGCCTGTTGCCTGATGAGAACTGAGATAGGCTTTAGTTCCCCTGTGACTCATTTTTATATAAGCAGTTGATGATGGATGGATGGACGCTCCATTTTTTGAAGCTGTTCAATTACTATGTTCCTGAGAGCCACTGGGATTCTTCTAGGTGCATGTATGACCGGCCTTACTTTGGGATCTACCTTTATACTATGTTCACATGGTAAGCAGCCAAGTCCAGAAAAGAGATGCCCAATTTGTTTTAGGGTATAATGTTCCTTCTCCATGTAGAACAATATTTTTGCCATATTTAATTTTGTGCTCATATCTCTCACTAGCATTGCATGAGCATCCTTTCCTATTATTTAAAAGTCAATTTTGTGTTGTTAATCATTGTATTGACACATCAGTGATCTTTTGTCTAATAGTGTTATCTTGTGGCCTGGGTATGGATTCACAGAGCTCGCCTCTGAAGTCTACATGATAGATTTTTTTTCTTTTGCTTTTGAAAAAAAAATTCATCCCCATTTTTCCCCACTCGAATTCCCCGAGTTGGCTACTGCTAGGTCAGTTGCTTTGATACCCCTCTAGAACATTGACAGGAAGGAGGAAGCCGTAGCATGCGAGTCCTCCAAGTCACGTGATGACTAGCCTTCGCTATTTTGCACATCGTGGTCTCGCGGGGAAAGCACAGTGCTTGGCCCTCGGAGGAAAACGAATCAGAGTACTTTCTTTTCACTGAGCACCTGGACGAACCAGAGGGGGACACTAGTGAACCCAGAATAATTTATCCAACCTAACCTCTATGCCAATATTAGGCTTACCCAAATTATGCCTTACTAACTTTGGACCTCCAGCTGTGGTTGGAAGCAGCGTAGCCGGGATTCAAACACCCAACTGCATGATGCAGAGATGCACTGAACATAGATAGGTGCTTTAACCCCCTACGCCACCGGAGACCTAGATGATTGATTTTACATTTTCTTTGTGTTTGTCCAAAAGCTGGCTATTTTTTTAATTCATACTTATAGTCATATTTGCCACCGTCAACCCCTTTTCTCTCACTGGGAATTGGGTTTCCTTTCGTGTAGCCAAACTTTTTACATGCCTTTGCTGTACTAATATTATGCATTTCAATTTCATCATGAAATGCCTAGAATTAGTATGCTTTTACCCGGCTAGATAATAGTTCACAGGTACAACACACATCAACTGCTTTTAGAAGTAGTAGCTCAGCATCACTCAGCAGTCTGGCTCTAACCTGATCATTTTGTGTCCTACAGACAATCCTGTCATGTATCAGTGAATCATGTAGGTTACCAAAGTTACAGTTTCTTGCTTTATTTTTCAGGTCTGTGATGAAGGAGTGCATTGTTTCAGGTCAACCTTGAGTGCAGGTGAATAACATATGCCGAACATAAGGCAAGTCCTTTCTGGGCTCTGTAATACTCTTGGAACTTTCTTTTTAAAACACCTATTTTGTTTCTCGCTCCCTTTAGGACAACAAATGTCGAACTCAGTTGAATAGCGTCTTCTCCCACGACGTACAGGAATGTCACACGCAGCAATGTTTTAGACATCTCTGCTACTCTACTGGCAATGCTGTAGAGTCAAAGTGATAAACAACATTTACTACTCTCTTCACAATTCCCTTGTAAATCTAAATTTGGAGCTGGTTTTAAGTGTGCCATATTTTGCCTTGTGCTTCAGTGTTTTTCATCTATGCCATATTAAATGTGTTCACATTCTAGAACAAATGTCGGGACACTTTAGCTTCAACTCTCGTCAATTTTACTCGTATCTCTCACAGAACAACCACTTGGTTTCTTTTCTTAGTTTGGTGCTCCTTCTGCTACAGATAGCAATATTGTACGTTACACTTGAGTGAGGGGTGGGTTAGGATCTGGTTACAATGCATATCCATGGCAATGTCTATATTCATATAGCTATGAATTGGTTTCTATTCTTTGCTTGGTTATCTGGCCATCTAAAAAAAACAACAGGAAATCTCTTAGTTACACAAATATTGTTAATGTGAAGCAACCATTTTGAGTTGGTCTTGTCATCTTAAAGTGTGATAAATTTCAAATGAGCTGCCGTCAACCTGTAAATGCCAAAGGAGGACTTGAGAAACATGTTTCATTGATAATCTATCCATGTAAAAAATGTTTTTTCAGTGGATCTGTTCCAAAATGTTGTTCATGTGAAGCTGCCATTTTTAGTTGGTCTTGTCATCTCAAGATATGAAAAATTTGGAAAGCAACTTTGCATGGTGAAGCAGGGTGCAGTTAGGTATTGGCCAAACATAGTGTCCTCGGTTTCCCATCTAGGTATACCCCTTGTTCTTCCCCATTCCATCCTCTCATCCAAACATGGTCACGCCATCATTAAAAAAACAAGATAGTGATGGGAAAATGCTGAACTTTATGCTTCAAAACATTCCAAAAACTAATGGGTGATGTCATGGTCTCTACATCCTTTATTTTATGTAGTCTTTGTGTCTGTCTACCATATATTACTGTGCAGAAAAATAATTTTACTCAGATTATCCACCTGAGTGGTCCATGGAAAATTAGAGGATTGTTTTGTCAAAGGACAAGCTTGTCAGAAACCCCATGGCTATAAGTAGATTGACCCTTCGTTAAAGTAGTGCTCTTTCAGGATGCACTACCGTTACTTTCACTGACATGATACTTAAGAATCTTGATGATTTTATTTCTCCCCTGTTATTGATTAATTTATTCAATTATTGCCTTTTTATTATTAATTGGCAAAACAGAGTGGATTCTGTGTTAACAGCTTCATGTCCCTAACTGCCTCTCCCAATGCATACTTGCAGCACACCCTAGAGACAGCTTTTGGCAGGGACAGCAGGATACCCAACTGGAAGAACTGTGTGCATACATTAGCATAAAATTGATGCTAGAAATGTTTAAAGGGGAAAAAAAATCCAAAGATCATTAAACGACAGTGACTTTATGTTTGCAACATGCATGCTTTAGCTCAAGGTGAACATTAGAGCAGTCATAAATTTGCATGAATTAGCATATTTTAAGAGTGTGGGGGACACTGACTTTCTTGTTACAAACAAAGATAGTAAATCAAAATGAGCACCAGCCACTAAAGTGAGTATGGTGCAGCTCCATTAGACAGAGACACAGGAGCTGTGCGGTAGTCGGTGAAACTGAGTGGTCCATAATTCAAAAATGAATATTTATAAGTAAGTGCTCTGAAGACTTGGCCCTGGGAGGAATAATTGAGTGTATGAAAAACTGGAATGACCATCCCTGCTGGAGTAAAGCGAAAGCAGCTGTGCAGTCATTTAGAGAATAATGCAAAGCCAGTTATATTATTCAATTACTTACTCATTTACCCATAGAATAAGTGGACTTGGTTGCCAATGTGTTGGAAAGGAAACAACTTTCCTTCCTAAATTATTTGGGTTTAATTGTTAAATTTGTAAGAGGAAACAGTTTTCTGATCAATATAATTGAAAGAGAGAAATGTTTCATTAGATAAACAATAACTTGTAGTCGTCACTGTCCAATTGCATCCAAGCTGTCCATTAGAGGCCCCTCGGATTTTGACACTACCTGGCTATAACTTTAGCCATCCTTCTCTTCGTCTAGCTTAAGTGGACTCTAATAAAGTTGCTCTTTGATGCATTAATAACCTCTTTCTCTGGTGTGCTGTGTGTAGCTGAAGCCAGGGGTGGGCTGTGGGACTGACTTCTGAACGTACCCTGACACACACTCTTTAATTATTTCTTTCCATGAGTGTTGGAGCGAAACGACGAGGAAGTGGAAAGTGATGACATACTTCTAATGAATCTGTGAATAAATGATACTGCCGTCTGAGCTAAAGCCATCCCAAACGGGATTGGAAGAGTAGCATGAGTGGAGGGCTGAGGAATGCAGAAAGCTAAAACTGAGAAGTAACGGATGTAGAATTCGATCAAAATTAGACCTTGAAATATAGGGACTTCCCATACACTTTGGTCTAGTCCAGTCTGTCAGCAATGCCATTAACTGCAGTAAGCATGGATGAGTGCTATCTCTAACATTGCTTGCCCCGGTTCTTTGTCATTTTATATGTTGCAGCTATGAATATGTTTTGCAAGGATGAGTCACCTGTGCAATGGTTAAAACCATTTAGCTTCACTTGTGTTTGTGTGTGTGTGTGGGGGTGTGTGCGCTTGTGTTGTGCTGTGCTGTTTGGGCTCATGTATGGATAGTCTGATGTGTGCGTAGCAGTAACTGTCTTTCAAAATGACTATTACTGAGGCACCTTCAGTTTGAGATCTTTCGCCGACACTCTGTTGCCATGATGAGGTGAGACATATGGTGACTTAACTAATGACATTCTCAAACACTTGGCTATTGTCCTCTGTTCTGTTTGGTAGTGTTCCACTCCTTTGTGCAGCCCATCATCACTTCATCACTATTCATGGCTGTGTCATGGCAGGTGCCCCTCCAATAAATGATGATTAACTTTATTTTATTTTTTTAATAGAATAATTTCCTCTGGACACATTTAGTGGGAGAAACATCATATTGACTCATCAATGTTAACGTACTGCTTGTATTCCCCGAACTTCTGAATAGTGAAGTTGCATAATGACCAAAACCAACAATTGGTTTCATATGACAATTACCATGACCAATAACTGGCAATACAATGGCCATGGACACTATTCACAGAAGACTGAGGAGTAGTTGCAATTACAGCATTGTAAGATGGCGACAGATGTACTCTTACCCCCTGATTCAGGGGGTTCATTCTGATTCATTCGGTTTAATGTAAAATTTCTCCTCTTACTAGAAGGTGGGGACATTGTCAGGTCGGTGGTACAGTGTCTTAATTAATTTCACTATGCCTAAAATAACAATAAAGTGACTCAATCTGATGACCCCTAGTTTATGCTCCAGTGGATGATGAGAGCCCAAACCTCAAGTACAGATCAGAATGTGAAGGTTTATGGTAAACATTAAGAATACATTTCTTCCATCACCAATTGCAATTTTGAAGTTAAGATGGCTAGCCTGTCATTTCTCATATCCCACCTGGTGAAGTTGATGTGGTTTCCCACCAAGTTAATGGAGCCTATGTAATGTCGTACATCCTTTGGTTCTGTCTCGATGCATGCTCAATAATCCAGGTATGGAGATCACAAAAAGAGGTGAATCAGTTCAACTGGATCAGGAGTTCATTTGGAAACGTTTCGTCACTCACCAGGTGACTTCTTCAGTCTGAGCTGAATATACCCCCCCTATAAACAGTACCTTGATGCCAGACAACAATAGGTTGGTTTCACATGCAAGTTGGGTGATCAACTGCACATTCAGTGGCAATGAGCACCATTCACAAAGGATTGGGGAATATTCGCAATCACGGCTTTGTGAGACGCCGACAGATGTAATCTCAGGCCACCACCCCTATTCAAAGACGGTCGTTCCCTCTTGACATAAATGGCCTCCTTCACCCCCCTTTCAAACCAGCGTTCCTCCCTATCAAGGATGTGAACATCATCATCTTGAATGAGGGGCCACTAGCCTGTAGGTGGGTGTAGACCACAGAGTCCCGACCCGACGTGTTGGTTCTCCTATGCTGCGCCATCCTCTTAGCCAGCGTCTGTTTGGTCTCCCCGATGTACAAGTCACTGCAGTCCTCCTGGCATTTAACAGCGTACACAGTCACTGCAGTGTAGGCTGTTAAATGCAGGTGCTTTCTGCTCTTATACAATAGGTTTGGTTGATGCAGCAAATCAATTTCATTGTATGTATATATTCAATTTTTAAAAAGTAAAGATTTTTTTCCATTTAATTTTAACCCAGGTTTCATCCAATCAGAACCAATGGCTAGATGGTTTCCCCTGTTTGGAGTTTAGAACCCTCTTGTCAGTTCCTCCATGTACTGATTGGCTGCTATAAATGAAACTGAGGAACCTATACCATACCCATGCTTCTGCCTATAATACTTCCCCTTATATGTGAAGTACGTGGACCAAAGACAACTTCAGAACCAAACTCATATGGTCAGCGTTGAGGGTGATAAATTGCGAAAAGTTTTGGTCATCCTTTTATTTCCTTTGGACTGCTTCAACTGCTTCATCAATAGAAACACATGTGAAGATAATAGATGTAACATCATAAGAGACCAATTTTTAATCCCCTTCCATAATAAGTTAATTCACTTTATCTGTAAAACCCACAGTGTTCTGAATATGATGTTCAATCCTGCCTCATAATGGAATTGAATCTAGAAAGTTAGAGATAGTATAGGTCACTGAGTCAATCATGCACACAACAGACTGTAATGAAACATCCTGTTTATGCATTTAAGGTAAACCATACAGATAAGGTGTGGCTTCCTCTTAGTATAGATTGTGGTACAAAACACTGCCAATAGCCGTATCATATTCTAACAGCTTCATACACCTTTACCTTGTAACCACTGCCTGGATCTCGTTTTAGGAGCTCATAAATACCCCACGCCTTTGCCCAGGGAGTATGGGATAGGCTCCAGCATGACTTCCCAACCTGATTTTGGATGAGCGGTTGACGATGGATGGAGGAAGTGACATCACAATTTCCCTCATAGGGTGGTAGAATTTAGGAGGTATGGGGGTTGTCTAGTAATTGTAAATTGGTGGCTTAAGCCCAGGTCCCTGCACAGAGCGTGTTGAGATGTCCTTTAGCAAGACCCTTAACCCTTATCTGCTTCCCAAGCACTGGATGACAGCTGCGCTCACTGCTCCTAAACAAGACAATGGGTTGAATCCAGATAACAAAATCCATCAGTCTTAGTCATGTGGCTAATGAAATAATCTGTTTATTTCTAATAGATTGTCTGCTTTTATAAAGTAATACATCTACCTTTTTCCACCAGAAGGATGAGGATGTTACTGGCCTTACTGAGAGTGTGAGTGTATTTGTCTTGTCTCTGCTGATGTTGGACAGCAGTGGCTTTGCATTATTCCGGCAGGCTGAAACTTTTGCGTGCAGTTCCTCCGCTTAAGAGTCTGCGACATTGATGTTAAAGATTGCCAGTTCCCCGGCTGTGATCAGTTCTAGTAGCAGGACTTGCCTCAGCGTGACCTCAAAATTCAGCCCGTTAGCAAGGTTGTCTTTCTCCACCTGTGTGACTTGTCTGTCAGATAGACTCTTCACCCACTTGTCTACATCACAGGCGTGTGTCTGCTGTTTATAAAGTTGCAGTCAGTTGAGACTGACAAAGTCACTTAGATGTTGAAATGTTTCTCCCATTTAACATGTATCCAGATGAACTGATTCAGCTTTCTGGGATTTCTTTACCTAGATTCTTGAGCACACATCAAGACAATAGTTTTTAACTCATTTTAAACTTCATTGTTTCTTTTGATTTTTGTCCAAATAATTCTATTTCTTAAATATGAATACACTCAGTTAATATGTATCTAATAATCTACAGACATGCTTGGTTTGTGGTATGGTCACTCAGCCCCAAGGCGGATATTTACTGTATAGAACTGTGAATTTGTAGGTTTCTGCTCTTATTTATTCTTCCCTTCTCTTCCCTCCCCTTTTTCTCTCTCGTTTCATTTGGATGTGTGACTGGGTGTATGCATGTATGCCCAGATAGGACAGCTGGTGTTTAAGGGGATGAAGCGTCTGAACAGAATCCAGTCCATCGTCTTTGAGACTGCTTATAATACCAATGAGAACCTACTAGTGTGTGCCCCTACTGGTGCTGGCAAGACCAATATTGCCATGCTCACTGTCCTTCACGAGATCCGACAGCACCTTTATCCTGGTGGTGTCATCAAAAAGGACGAGTTCAAGGTACAAGGCTGTGATTCACTTATGCATGTGAAGAAGCCCCACC
>OMLC01068254.1:0-25656 GCA_900302585.1 Regalecus glesne
AGATTACGAGTAACATAAAACTTCGTGTATATATAGACTATAAGTTTCTACAAATTTTCATGAAACTTGATTCATATTTATGCAACAACGACGTGACCTTATGAACGTAACATGCTAGCTTAGCATAGCATAATTGCAGATATTGAATCTTTCACCACTGCTGTCACAAACTAACAAACAACATACAACATAAAAGGTGCTGAATAAACTTACCGTCCTGCCAGCCGGTTATTTTGGTACATAGTCTGACAGTGGGTCTGACATTAATTACTGAATTTCTTCTACGTCAACGCCAACGTTAGCCGCCGCCATCTTCTTCATGATTTAATGTAAATTCCAACCACTTGAGCATTGTCACCACTAGCTTCAACTAACTCATAGTTTTGTTATCAGAGCAGTATCCTGGAGATAAAGGGTGACATGCTTCAATATATATAAGTACTAGAAGAGTGCGAAGAGTGTCTTCATATCAATCTTAATCTTGATTCACAACACTCTTATCGGTCAACCTGGGGGTGGACATTTGCATATTCATAGTCCTGAATTTCCCACTGAGGGAGGAGGAGTAGAAGTGCTTCCAGAGCCTATTCAGCTTTCTCATTTTAACTTCCTATCCGGGAAAACAATGCTAAACAACAGAAGAACCATCTCAGAGAATGTATAGACTTATAAATCTTTTTAAACAGGGGCAGCATGGCTCAGGAGGTAGGGTGGCTGTCTAGTAACCAGAGGGTTGCCAGTTCATTCCCCACCCCCTTCCGTGTTGAGGTGTCCTTGAGCAAAACACTGAAGCCCTAACTGCTCCCCTGGTGCTGCTCCTGCATAATAGGAACGGTTCCATGCAGAGAATACATGTCATGTGTGTATTCACAATGACATTTATCCCAACAACATTTTAGTGGCAAATCGATAAGTGTAGAAATTTATCATGATACCAGTGTTACAAATGAGAGGATTGCAGTCACTATTATCGATGGCAAAATGTGCCAACTGCCATGATCCAAAGGAAATATGCAATAATAAAATGCATTTATTTTAAGCTACGGTACAGAAGCTTAAGCACTGACACCCTTCTCTGGGGGAAACATGCGAATAATTCAAATCCCCACATTAGGATTTGTGCAGATCATGAAATCTGAAATCTGTGATTCTCTTGCATCAGGACCTTTCAGGGGAAACGCTGTGATGTTCAAGTTGTCACAGGGTTTAGTTTCTGTGCACTGGACCTATTTTTCCTTTCCCCTATCCAAAATGAAGACTGAGAGGAAAACTGGCTCGGCCTTGGACTTGGCAGACGTCTGGTGCTGTCGCTGTCCAGTACGCCAGGAGGCCAGATGGTCTCTGTCCCACAGAGTCCAGTACTGTCAGCCATTCTCTCTCTCTCTCTCTCTCTCTCTGTGTCTCTCTCTCAGGAGGGCTTATAATGCCTGGGTTGCTACTGAGTCTTGCTCAGAGAAGACTTGCTCACACATCCGCCTATTGAGCTTACTGGAGACATGACGGACTGAGCCTCCTGACTTTCTCTGACAAGGACTAGAAAACTACTAAAACTAGAAAACCGTTCTGCTCTGTGGAGACATGCCTCGGTCCAGGTAGACCAGATTTATTCTTTTTGTTATCTCTGTCATTTCACTCGGTGTTATTGATGCAATTACGGATACAATAAAAGCACTGTTGGAGATGATAATTCCCATCCTATCTGGATGTAGGCGATGTGAGGATACTCTACGGATGACTATCTGAGATACTTCACATGATGAAAATGTGGATGAATGATCATCAGTGACGTGGATGTGATGACCAGGCAGAGTTGTCTGTTGTTCATTTCACTAAAGCGGTTCAGAAACTGTCTCTCTCCACTGTAATGCAGCCTTTACGGGCAAGCAAAGACAGCGTTTGAGTCATATCGGGAGTGGTATCACTATGACAAGACCACACTGGATCGGTTGAGGCCACCATCGGTGCTGTGCCCTCACATGGTACCAATGGAAACTATCAAACCCACTGTAGAGACCCCTGAAAAGCAGGGAACAGACCAAAAGAAGTAGAAGAAGAAAGGGCAACATAGCTCAGGAGGTAGGGTGGTTGTCTAGTAGTTGGTAGACTAGTGGTTCAATCCATGATTCCTTCAGACAGTGTGTTGAAGTGTCCTTGAGCAAGTCACTCAACTGCTTGGGAGGAAGGATATAAATTACCCTAGTGGGTAAATCTTGTATATTCATGTTCTTAATAGTCATCAATATGCACTGTCCTTATAAAAGAAGTTATCATTGTCATTACTATCATCATCACATTGCCATATTAGCAGAGCTGGTCAAGTCGTTATCCTGCAGAGTGGCTGTAGTTGATGAGACAGAACTGAAACAGGCTGCAGGATGTGAGCCTCGACAGCAGGCTAAAGCTTTGCTAATTCCATCTGCTGACCATGAGATCTGCCTGAACGGCTTAAACGGTCCATGGCATGACAGACGCTGTAGCTGATCAGTCTGGAGCCTGGTCATGATTCAACACCACAGACACTGGACTTCAGCCCTCGCAGATGGAGGAGGAGGAGGAGGAGGAGGGGGTGATGCAGGTGAAGCTGCGTACTGTTAGGGAGGTGAACTGCTTTAGATACTCAGGTTTCACATGTTGTCCTCAGATGATCACCCGCCCTGCTCTGGGTGTTGTAGGGGGTGAGTGGCAGAATGGCTGTTTTCCATGTTTCAGGCTGGACTGTGTATTGTTTTGCCATGGTTGGGGCGGGGTGTGGGGGTGTTTGTTTCACATTGTTGGCTGAGCGAAGCGTTTAAACACATGCTGAGAAACAAAAGGATTTTATGGTGGCCAGTCATTTCCTCATCTGTATCCTGTACTGTAACAAAAGGGTCAGAGCAGAGAAAGACATACGAGTCAGGGGGTCCCAGGCTTCCTCCCTCTGGTTCCTGGAGAGGGAATAACTGATGAGGAAAAAGGAAGAGAGGCGTTTGTTCTCACACACACTCATGCGTGTAAATCACTGCTCTGCAATTGCATCGTCTAAATGCGTCTAAATGCCGTTGCCAATGCTAACGTCTGGGCCGAACCACTTTGTCCCACCCCCTGAGGGCTCCAGTAGAGCTCATTATGCTCTCTGCTCTTTGCAGGTGCAGCACAGGAAAGGCCTCAGTGTGTGTTCCTCATTCAGGAGCTTCCTCCCTCCCTGGACGTTAGGAACACACACACCCATGCTCCTCCTCCGGTGAACAGAAAACAGAGCCTCCATTCCCGTCCTGTGTGGAGTGAACGTCAGCAGCACTAATCTGCCAAGATGGCAGACACTTCGCTGAATGTCACCCAGGAGCCGGGGCTGAACATGACCGAGGTGGACATGTGCACGCTGGAGATTGCAAGGGAGTATGAGGTCATCCCAACCATCATCTGCTCCATATGCCTTTCAGTCGGACTCATCTACTGTTTTCTAGGTAAGACGCCATGAAAACACTCACATACAGTAGTGGACACATGTATGGTGTGTTTTCATGCTCACATCTAGCAGCACCTCTGGAGGATGTGAGCATCCTGCTGATGGTATCATCACGTACACAGCATGTTTTGGAGTAGAGTCTATTGCTGGAAAATACCAACGCTTCAGGCTGGATAAGCCTCCAGACGGGTGGGGGGCAGAAAAGGTCTTCTCAACTCTGAGCTCCTCGAAGAGGAAAACAGAGGAAGACTCACCTGTTGCACGTAAAGCCTTTCAATCTGACAGAAGTATCTTTAAGTTTTGATAGCCTGTGAGGAATAATGAATAAATGATTATGATGATAATAAATAATTAGCATTTGCACTGAAATGAAAATCAAACGTAGACGTCAGAAAGAAGACAGGGACAGAAAAGTGTGTGGTGGAGGACGGTTGGAAAAGGGAAATAGCTGAATAATTTCAAACCACTGCCATATTTGACTTGATCATTGTGGGCAGAGCTGCTTGTACCAGATCGAGGGATACACGAATCAAATCAGATCTTCTGCAGCAGATTATAGTACAGGAGGAATGTGAAAAGGATTTGACAGTGTGTCTTTAAAGGAATTGGCGCACACATGCACATCCCAGTAACACATACTGGGTGCACTGGGGATGCACATTCATGGTGTCTAATTGGTTAGTTTGTCCATTAATGATCAACGAATGAAGTTGTTTGGATTTCATCCCAGAAGTTCAGCAAATGCAGCTGATTGAAGATGAGAGAAATATTCAGTTATCATCTGCAAAGACGTAGAGAGAATTCTGTCAAATCCTTTGTTTCAACTGAACGAAAAGTCTACATGAGTCAAAGAGCAGAAGCTCTCCCCGAATGTAAATGATTTTGGATTGAAGCATTTGATCAATAAGTAATTCAGAATCTGAATTTAATGTAAATATGTGTGATGTAAATATCAGATGAATGGCCATGAATCCTCATATAATAATATGATAAATATCTCTACTCAGGATACCGCTGTTTCAAGATGGTCATGTTCCTCTCCGGCTTCATGACCACGTCAGCCACCGTGTTCCTGATCTACCATAAGGAGCCCATGCTGGACATGCAGCTGGGCATGGAGACCAAGGCGGGGATCGGGCTGGGGGCTGGTGTGCTGTGCGGCCTGTTGACAATGCTGGTGCACACGCTGGGAATCTTCCTCACAGGCGTGCAGCTGGGTGGTCTGCTCTCCCTTGCCATACTGGCAGCCATCGGACAGTTTTACACCCTCACCCCCTTGTGGGTCCCTCTCAGCATCCTCCTGACCTCTTGTGTCGTCTTCGCTATCTTCACACTTCAGTGGCAGAAGCTGTTCATGGTCACCTTCACGGTTGTGTTCGGAGGAGCCACGGTGATGCTGTGTGTGGACTACCTGGTGGAGAGGTTCATGCTGGCCAGTCATGTTTATGAGAGCCTGTGCCAATTTCCCCCACGTCCGCTGTGCTGGTTCAGCTGGGCCATCACTGGGATCTGGCCTGTGTTAAGTCTGATGGGCATGTTGGTGCAGTGGAGGTTCACAGCCAATGGTGTGTCACACAAAGAAGGTGAGCACCGCTCATCTACTTCCCTGAGCACATGTTAGATTCATAGAGGAGGAAATCTGTTTTGCCATGCAGTGCAGCTTGGGGCATATCCACCCGTTGCTCGGGCCAAGCTGATACATGTGATGAGGAGCTAAGATCTTTCTTTCTACCTCTCTCCTCCTGTGTGGATGCTCCACACAGCTTCTCACAAGAAGCAAAAGAAAGAAGCCAAGATGCTGCGATGCCAACGCAGAGATTCCAGGAGAAGACCCGAAAGCTGTCGCCAGCGCAAGCACCCGCCTCTGAAGCGCTATGCTGGAGACGTCCTCGCCCCGGTCAGTACATGAAAATAATCTGAATGGAGGGTTGTATGAAAATATCTACGCACCTGAGCATCGCGATATTATCTTTCACGGTACTGCATTGTTTTTCAAAAACACGGCAATGACTCTCAAGCCCAAAATGGCCATTGTGTAGTTCCCATCTCTTTTTTTCCACATGGCTTATTTTGATTTTTATAGCTACAAACTACATGCAAAAATAGTCCGAAATTATAAATAATATGCATGTAAGATACACATCTGCTATTTAGACCTACAATACAGTCTAATAAAAAAAATAAAACAAAAATATCAAAAAGAAGGACGGCAATATAAACTACACTCACATCCTCCCCGAGGTTAGGCTGAGCTAACCAACAAATAAAGATGAACCAAATCTATATGAGGGACCAATAATAAAACGGACAAACAAAGCACATCTAAACAATGCAGTGAGACAACATCAAACCAAAACAAACACAAACAGAAGACAGAATTGTGACCTCATCGTGCCGACTACAACATAAAAAACTGAAACTCACCAAGAAAGCTGCAACTCTTCCGATCGATATTGTAGAGAGCTGACCTTTGCTTGATCTGCAATCTGCATTGAAGTTGAAAGGAGATATTACCGAATTAATCCTCATTAATCATCATTAATCATCATTAATCATCAAACTGTCATCATAACAACATTAGCTGGTGCTAGCATTGCTAGCTACCTCGTGCTATCGGTTCGGTAGGTGCCCCCTGTTTAACTGAACCAAAGCTACACCACTGAAGGATAATTGGTGTTCATTCTACACTTATCAGATCAGTTAGATGAGTAGCTCGAACAAACCACTTACTAGAGATGAAATGTGCACCGCATGCACTCTCTTCTGCTTGTGGACCATCTGGATCCCAATCTGGCCTTCTTATTGCTTGAAGCCATAAACGCTTTCGGTTCCTTGGTAAATGGATGCCTCTTCCTGGGTATACTGAACATCCTGATCCCATTACCAACTCTGTTGGTCCAGGTCACGACGCAACAACTCCTTGTCGTTTTGCCTTCGGGACACGGCCTCCACCGCGTCTACACCAAACCTCGCTTCTTTCTGCCCAGAGTTTGTGCACGCCAACCGTGACGACATAGCTGAGAAACCCATGTCTTATGAGTCGGATTTGATGGATACGGAATTCCATATGCAGTATATGAATGAAGCAACATGTCATCAAAATCTCTGAAAAAAATGTCATAAATAACACACCTCAGTATTCATCAAATCAGAGCAAATGTCATATTATAAATCTATTACATAATGATAGACATATTATTACGTACACATCTATGATAATGTTGCATCAGTCCATAGAGTATGTTCTCCATGAATACATCACGATACACTGAAGTGTGAAACTTGTGTTCGGATACGAGCTAGAGCACCAAACTCTTGCCAACACACAGCCCTACTAAAGCTTAACAGAGAGATAGTGAGAGAAGAGGCTCCACACCAAAAACACACAAAACCAACACCAGTTTTAGTCCACCTCAAAGAAGGCAAAGTGGGTTCTAGACCTGATTCTGTGTCAGTGGAAGCACCGTTTCAGAGCATAGGATAAACATATATATCACCTGACCCTGTCATGAAACATCTCCCTCACCTTCTCAGAGTTATCTCCAGAGCCTCCAAGAGCGCCAGATGGGAACGGGATCCTCGACGAGCAGCCTCAGCACCATCACCCACACGGTCATAGACTATGACTTCGAGACAGGCTCCATGGTGCCCCTGACCGCCTCCTCGCCTGTTTTCAGGATCTGAGGGAGAAGAGGAATGAACGCTGTCCTGCCATACACCCACTCCCAACTCCACGGGGGTCTCTTAGTGTACCTCAGAGATGGAAAAGTAAACTGGAGTCAAAAGCAAATCCTCCGGTCTGAGGGGCGGGTTGAATCCATTGAGACTCGCTCCATGGCACGGCCATCCACATGCGCAGAGGCCTGATTGAAACACCGAACCATTAGCGGAACCCTGAGGCGCCCTATGATGATGAGACAAACATGAAGCCACAACTATGCAAAGTCTCCAGAACTAATGGTCGTGTTTCTCTCTCATCCGCTCAGCCACCCACTCAGTCCTGTGCTTTAAGAACCATCCAGGTTTGCTTCACACATCCATATAACTTGTCTTTTCTACATGCTTACCAGAGGGTGTTGCAGGGATGTGTTCAGGTCTGCCCGCAGACACACTGGCAGGCTGTGAGGTGTTCTGTGTAGCTGGAGTGATTGTGTTTTTACGGGACAAATACCAGAGCTGCAAACAGAATTAGAAGAGGAATGCTGGCAGACACAGTGAGCTTTAGGGGAGAGAGGAAGATGCAAAGGACTTCTGAGTCTCACCTTTCACAGTTAATAGGCCGCTTGGTAGCGAGGTGTTATTGGAATGTCCTCGCATAAAGATATCCGCTGAAGGTGTAAACGCTCTTTACTCGTCATCCATAGTTGACAGTACTGGCAGCATCACGTCAGGTTGAATTATGTCATGACTCTGACCCAGTCTCATATACTCCAACAATATTATCCAGTTACTGCAAAAAGCCTTGATTTGCCTTATTCCACTTGACGATTCATGATTTGCTAAAATGCATTTCAGACACTTCTCCCTGCAGTAGAAGAAGAAACCCATCATATTACTGTTGACTTTCCTCAACATCATGCAAATAAATAAAACTCTATCATTGATTTTGTACATTGTGTAGAAATGTCATTTATTTAAACTTGACCTTCACAATAGAGAATCATATCTGAAACTTAGTTTCAAACGCTACCTTCCAAATAAATAAGCGTCTCTCCCCTGTTGCTCTTCGCTTTGTTTCCGTGTTGGTCTTCAGCTCACAGTGACCTCTAGTGGTTCAGTTGCCACATTGCATCCAGCGCGGCGCGGTGCTCCTGGGAGAGGCCTTGCCCACAGCTCGGTGGTGCTGGCTGACGCACCAGTACTGGGCGCCTTTAAACACGTACAACATGTCCATTCTTCCATGTTAGCGCTGCACCGGGACTGCTGGGTACCCCGGGGAGGAGCTGTCCAATAGGCTTCGGGTAGGAACTGAAGTCTTTTGTTCTGGTTTCATCCCACTCCCAGTATCTAGAGCCCTAAAAGCAGACGAGGAGGAAACTGAACTCTGTCAAGAGTGGAGGATGACCCCCCCCACGCCCCATAAAGAAGAAGAAGCTTTTCCATTTTTCATTCTACATACATACAATTAAATGTGTTCTCTGTATTTAACCCATCTATTGTGTAGGAGCAGTGAGCACCCGCAGCATCCGGGGAACGACTCCAGTTCTTTTTCCTACTGCCTTGCTCAGAGGAACAGGCAGGAGCATCAACCCTGACATGCGTGTCTTTTCGATGGTGGAAGGAAACCAGACATGCAGACATGGGGAGAACATGCAAACTTCACACAGAAAGGACCTGGGATGGGATTCGAACCCAGGACCTTCCTGTCATGAGGGGACGTTGCTAGCTGCAGTGCCACTGTGCTGACATTGGATGGATGGCATGATATAAATAGAGAGAGGTGGGTGTTGTCTTTTGCACTTACCTTGATGAATATCACTTTTTTGTCCTCGGTGAAGTAGAAGGCTGCGTCGACATTGGCAGGAATATACGCCATTATCCGGCACACCTCTACAGTCTGACCCCTATGGAGGAGCATACAGGGAGAAAAAGTTGGTTTCGGTTGGGTAACATCTCAGAAACCACACCATTAAAGACACCAGAGCACATATCAACATGATCTTTACATCCAGCTGCTGAATGACACGTCTCAGTGATGGGGTCCCAGTAAACAGTGGTGTAGTGGAAAGAAATGCATGTTAACCTGGTTTGCACCTCTTAATAGTTTCATCATAAAGCTAACCACCTTTGTTGGAGCCAATTAGATATCATGGAGGTATCCATTACAACAGGGGACCCCAAACTCCCCTCTTCTCCTGGCCACACCCACCAGCTCTGACTGGGGGTCCTGAGGTGGTCCCAGGGTGGAGATATAATCCCTCCACCTGGTCCTCAGTCTACCCCGTGGCCTCCTCCCAGCTGGACGTGTCTGGAACACCTCACAAGGGAGGAGACCAGGTGACCTCCTGACTAGATGCTGAACCTCCTCCACTGGCTCCTCTCTAGGTAGAGGAGCAGAGGCTCTACTCTGAGACCCTCATGATGACTGAACCTCTCCCCCTGTCTCTGAGGGAGACCCCAGACACCCTCCTGAGAGAACCCATTTTACTGCTTGTTTCCATCATCTGGATCTTTTGGCCCTGACCCAGCCGTCACCTCTCTTTTAGTTGACCACCACATCACTGCTGACAGATGGTGCTACAGACGTTGAACCCTGTGTGTGTTTAATCAGATCAACACACGACTATGTCCATCGAACACCGTCCCCCAACCTTAAAGCACCTCTGAGGAACTTTGGCTTCCTGATCTTCTGAGAGTGAGCGGCTGCCTCCAGGTTTCCTGTCAGAACGCTCCACAGTGCAGAGATGAGGACCGGACTGTTGTATTCGGTGTCTGACAATGTCCACACATGCCGACTGCTGAACACGTACATCTTCTGCAATGGACTTGCGGATTGAGAACTCAGCCCAGAGTCCAGAATTGCCTGTGCAAGCTTGAGCTGATTCACATAATCCATTCATCCATCCATTTATCCATCAATCCATCAACTGCTTATCCGAAGTCGGGTCGTGGAGTCATCAACCAGCGTCATTCGGGTAGGTCATCAATCAACATGTTTTCCGCGGGGTCTGGGAATCAAACCCCTGATTTTCCAACGACTAGACAACCCCCCCACCTCGTTCAAGTTTTTAAAAAAATGAGGAAAATGTGGGAATTTTGACAAGTACCGAGAGATCCGAGCCTTTTTCTGGAAGCCTGTGTTGTTACTGTGCGTGGATCCACGCCTCTACAAGTTCAAGTGTCTGAGAAACGGAAAGACTCGCAGTCACAAGATGTTCTATTCCAGGGCCCCGTCAGAAACAGCGTCATGTTTTGGCTCGTAACTTCTGAGCCTTATGGCCAAGAAGATACATTCCAGATGTTTATTCCAGATGTTCTTTGGGACTGGGGAAATTAATTGATACAGGCCCACCATTTTGAATTTAAGAAAAAGCTGGTTTCCTCTTTGTGATTTCATTATCTCCAAATCTGGCCTTCGTCATCTCGGGAGTCCCCTGAGCAAAAGATCTCCATGGGTACAAGCATGAAGAGCATCTCCGTACCCAGCACGGTCGCATCACTGGAAGCCTTGCATGGACCTGGGCTGGACTTATCTTGGCTTACGTGCCACATATCTGGAACACACTCCCAGACACCTGCAAGTCTGCTGCAACTGTTCAGTTAAACCAGAGCTGAAGACTTTCCTGTTTAACACTTTTGTTGAATAAAGTTTCAAGCCTCTGGATCCTACTCTGCTCTGTGACGTCACTCTTTACAGATGAGCTTTCCTGTGTTTCCGTCCATCTCTACCTCCACACAGCATGACAGAGTAACAAATGTGGTGTCTGGGTTCCTTAAATCTGAAGCTTTCCCCACCGCGGCTCGGCTCATCCCGTTTCTGCTGGACGTGAAGCACCGTGTATCCCACCCCGTCTTCTGCCCGAGATCGTCGCCCCAGTGTTGTCATTTCTCCATCAGTGGAAAAAAAGCCTCTCCTGAGTCCATCCACAGCATCACTGCCTTGCTCAGCAGCCTCCCGGTGTGTCCGGGTACCTCTCCTCCATCAGCATGTTTCCTGGGAGGGAGGGGCTGCAGGTCTCCGCTGCCCGTCCTCGCTCAGCCTTTACACGCTGCTCTGCCGCCTCTCATAAAGCAAAACTTCCCTGAGGGCACGGGATGTGTGAACACGCCTGCTCACGCCATCGCACCACACGCCGTTTCTGCTGACGTGGGCATAAAATGAGCTCCAGATGAGGTCTCGTAAAACGGATGTTAAAGGTCAGATGGCCCGTCCAGTGCTTTCAGGAACCACCACCACCGAGGAGAAAGTGGCGCCGGGTTGGCTTGAAATGCACCGAGTGCCCCAGTGGACACGCTGCATGAGAGGTTAGGGGGCAGCCTGGTGGCTCCCCGGGTAGACTGTGTACCAGGTCAGGCCGGGGCTCCAGTCTGACCCGGGCCCTGTGCTGCTCGTCATCTCTCCTGTCTCTTTCTCCACAATCCTAACAAACAAAAGTCAAAAATACCTAAAAAGCATTATATAAAGGTGGTGGTTTGGCGTCTGTCGAGCTGCGTTCCTGTTTTGAAGCCATACTTGGACAACGCAGCACTACATGGACCTCGTCCAAACAGGCTGCTGCTGGAACTGAAGGCCCAAGGTGCTGAGGGGATGCCGGTGCCACAAGTACTGCTGGCATTGCTCACTGGAAAACGGTGTTTACCCAAGATGCCCCACATGTCAGTCTCCGCCCCTCCGCTTTGAGGAGACAGAGAAAACAATAAGACTGTTAAACGTATGGCTCAGCTCGGCTCTCCTGCAAACAGCAAACCACAGCCGTCTGAGGGACGACACCCAATCACAACGTTCCTTATGGAACCACTGGGCGGTGCCGCGGGGAAGCGGTTGGCACCGTTGCCTCAAAGCAAGAAGGTCCTTGGTTTGAATCCCATCCCAGGTCCTCTCTGGGTGGAGTTTGCATGTTCTCCCCATGTCTGTGTGGGTCTCCTCCCACCAGCAGAAAGACATGCATGTCAGGGTTCATACTCCTGCCTGTGCCCCTGAGCAAGGCAGTAGGAGAAAGATCTGGAGTTGGTCCCCGGATGCTGCGGCTGCTCACCGCTCCTGTACAAGTAGGATGGGTTAGATGCAGAGGAAATTTCATTGTATGCATGTACGATGACAAATAAAGTTTCTTTTTTTATGCAAAACAATGTGGTGCTGAATTCATCGCTGCCATGCTCATGGGAGAAGCTGCGACTCCTTTTCCTTCCGGAAGGTCTCCCTGTGGAACTCCACCTATGGTAAAGTGGCCGGATGGATGGGGGGTAGATGCTCCTGACCCAGTCCCGAGGCGGTCGGCCAAATGACATGCCATCACCAGAAGCATTTCAGCACCAAGAGACCAAAGACCCTCAGACAAGTGACCACATCTTCAAAACCGTGCCGTGACATTCGGCACAGTGCTGTTAGCCAACGGCATTGCCACCAAGAGACGGGCACTTCGTGTCTATGTCAACTCTGCTCTTTATTATAATCTTTATAGTATATGGAGATTCTTGGCTCATGACTGAAGAGAAAACACACACCATGATTAACATTAGTCCTTTAAATACAATGTAAAGATAGAGACTATGCAAAGGCTCGAACTCATGTTCAGAAAGGATTGCAAGACACCTCCACTCAGAACGGGAACTCTGGGTCAGGAGGACCTTCTGCTCGCAGGAGGGACGTGGTCTATATGCTGAGCTGCAACAGTCTGGCCTCTTTTAGGAGGGTCCAACTGCTCTCCTAACCGGCCTGTACAGAACAGTATCCTCAAACCACTAAAAGGTGAATCAGTTCAAATGGATCAGAGGTTTATTCAGAAACGTGTCGTTACTCAAACAGGGGACGTCTTCGGTCTGATGACCTGATGTCACCCGTTTGAGTGACGAGACCCTTCTGAGGCCTCACCCTCTGGGGACTAATGAAGGAACATCGAATCTTATGGGAGACCTGCAGTCAGCTGACACGGAACACGTCTAGATGATCTGATTCACCTTTCCTCGGTAATGTTTTATAGTTCATTATATGCACTTAGGGCTGTGGTAGCTCAGTGGTAGAGCGCACAAGGCCGCAGGTTCGATCCCTATGCAGGGCATCAGGAAGGGTATCTGGCCATAATCCCCCAAACACCATCTAAGTCCGTGTCCGTCCCCACAACCTGGGAACTAAACGTCATGTCATGGTCAACCACTTATCTGAAGTTGGTTCGTGGATCTGCTGGAGCCTATCCCAGTGTTCATTAGGCAGACGGCAGATAAACAGTCTGGACAGGTCACCAGTCCACCCCAGGGCTGTCGTGGGGGATTAAGGCCAGATGCCCTTCCTGACGCCCTGCATAGAGCTCGAACCTGCGGCCTTGTGCGCGGTACCACTGATCCTAATGGGATCGAGCCCACAGCCCCTGGCTCTTCAGTTCCTGAAGCACACACTCTACCACCGAGCTGCCACAGTCCTGGGGACAAATGGTTAACATGCAAAGACAGAGCTCCCATAGTGCACACTGTAAACAAAACCAATACCTCCACATGTTAGAATGGGGCCCCTGTAAGATGGTAACTCTGTGTCAGACTAACTTCCCCCCGACAAGACCTCCCCATGAAAATGTCTCTCAGAGGCCTATCCTCAACCGTGTCAGTGACTGCACCAAACAGCCACTCACAGGTCACGGTCAGTATTCAAAGTGACCAATCAATGGAGTGCAGACATCAGCCCAACCCCGCCTCCAATGTTGAGCTGCCCGACTGAGCGTGTTGTTCCCTGCATGAGTGAGGATGCTGCTCTGTTCGCGGATACCATTCTGTGCATGTCCAGATTCTGAGACCAACTGACCACCATGGGGGGGGGTCCTCCCTGGGATGCTGAGCAAGAATATACATTAAGCACATATGAGAGATCATATCTTCCAGTAGCATGGAGCTTTTACGCAATACAATTGACTAGGAGTATGAATTCAAGAGAGACCAATCCAGTCATTGACAAATGATCCCAAACCTACACAGGCTAAAGACCGAGGATCTCTGCTATATTCTTAATTCACACGTCTAGCTAACATCTGACAAGACAAAGGGTGGGGAGAAACAAAAGACATGCACGGCTTAGCACTTGGACACAATGGTGGAGGCATGGTCTGTTACCAATACAAGTGAGCAGGACTCTAAAACTATGTACATACTATGTTGTGACTGAGAAAACAGATACGACAGCTTGTCAGTTCTGGAGATGTGGCACCAGCTACGTCCTCGCCTCCAGATGCACTGGGACTTGGGTCCGTTTCCAAAGCCACAGTTTGTGTTGAACTTGTCCAAACCTACGCGCCCTACAAACCGGATTCCGATCTGGGATCAAAAGAAACATATTTAAGGGAAGAAAAGCTCTAAGGCTGTGGAAGGTCTCTCGCCTTACAGTATTTCACGTAGTCCGGTTGATCAGCTGCCTTCGGAGCAAGCCGGTTTCAAGAATCAGCCTCAAGCTTCTGTAACTCATCCTGTAACACATCGGCCCGGGTGAGCTTTTCCAGCTGATCCTTCGTCGGCTGCTTGATTTCCCCAGAGTCCATTTTTTGCTTCAGCTCCTCGACTTGTCGCAGCTTCTTCCTGAGGTTTTTGATCTTCTTTGCCCTTTCGGACGCCGCCGCCGTGGGATCGTCCAAAACCACGGTGTCGATGGACGCCGCCGCGTTGTCTGAAGACTCGCCGCCCTCCGATACGGACAGGTCCTCAACACCGTCTCTCACCGATTCCATGTCCATGTCGCCATCCTGGCCCTGCTGCTGCTTCCGTTTTTCTTTACGTTTCAGGTTGCGTTTAGCAGTCTTGGAGAGTCCCGCCGCCTCGCCATCCCCACAACCGGGGATCTTCTGCTGTTGCTTTTGCTGCACCACGTCAGCTGGGTTCATCCCAGGAGGAAGGTCCGGCTTGCTCTTGAAAAACTTCACGAATTTGTTCTCATACCTGCAAGTGAAAAACGTTTGTATTTGTCCACATTAGTGCTTCACAATCTACCACAGTGGACAGATTTCTCAAAGTTTGTGCATCAGATGGAGCTACTGCAAAGGTCTCAGCAGTGTGCAGTTCAGTCTACATTTGTACATTAGACACAATCCTACTCACACAGGGACTTCTTCCTGTGGGACGTAACCGTCCTTGACCCGCCGCGGCTTCCTCCACGTCCCATCAGGCCGCTGGGTGGCTGCAATGTATTTCCCTGCCAAGCAGCAGTGACAACAACATGAGTACTCATGGAGATATGTACGTGCATTTTAATCACATTTCTAAGCTTCATACTATCAGTTACGTGTCCTGGAAGGATGGAGACGATGTCCCAACACAAGCAGATAATGTCTACCAGGTATGCAATTATTCAACTTTCTAAATAAACAACTACATTTAGGGGCAGTGTAGCTCTGGGGGTAGAGCGGATGTCTGGTGATCAGAGGATCGGTGGTTCGATCCCCGGTGTTGGCGTGTCCTTGAGCAAGACACAGAACCCCTCACTGCTGGGGACAACAGATGGAAACAACACTGGTGGCGTAATCTGGCATATTTAGATTTTAAATGTTGGTCAATGTGCACTGTCCCTATAAAAACTTTATCATTATTACTATTATGATTATCATTAATTTATGATAACTGAGGAGTCGACCATAGACCTCAACTGAATAAAAAAACTTGGACGCGATGGATTCCAGAACACTATGATGACGTCACCGCTCTCATGGTATGGCTAGCTGTTTAACCACTGTCCAGTACAGTGACTAAATCTACCCAACAGCTACACTATAAAGCCACCTGTAGGTCCCAGACCCTCTTATTATCACCTTCTAAACAGCATTTCATTTATGGCACTGTAGAACATTGTTAAACTAGCATAGTCCCTACGTTTAAACGCGGCGGTTTACAATGTGTTTAAGTGCACAGGTATATATCACCATGTTTTATGCATGAGGTTCCAACACCCCAGCGTTGTCGTGCTAGCAAGGAACATGAATTCCCCTGCTCGGCTTTTGCATTATTTATGTAAATAGTCGATTTGAATCTCAGATAGACGCACTTTGAAGGGGCTGGTTGTAAGGACGGGGCTAGCTCCCGGCCTAGCCTCGGCTCACACACACTACTCGCCATAGCAGAGATCTCCCTCCATGATGTTGGTGGCGACCCCAGTGATACTAAAGTCATTCATAAGCTTAACCATGAACAGAAAACATTATATAGTCATGAGGCGGACGTGTTTATTGTCTCAACGACAGCAGGTCCGACACATGCGTCCCAGCTTACCAGATTCATCCGTTACATAGGGGGTTGCCATTTTGGTGTAAATGTGCTGCTCCTCTCAGCCCGCTCGTTGTCCCCGAGATCCAAACTCCCACAAGTGAGCGACGTAGTTTCTTCCGGTTTTCTCACAAGTCCAATTTCCCCCCCGGATACTGATTTTCATTACTTCTTCAATAGCTGGACGTTAAGGGCTTAAACGAAAAGAGACAACAACCACAAGTTACTGACTGACACATGTGAAGTCAAACTCCGCTCACTGACCCGTCCCCCTTCACATAACCGGCCAACCCCGGGTAGCAAAGCATGCGCACTTTCGTTGAGTCGTGGACTTCGGAAGTGACGACATGTAACGTGGGTTGCCAGGTTTAGAGGGGTTGACTCTGGCAGAACAGCTGGAGTGAAAAAAAGTTGGCCCGGTTGAGGTTACAGACACGCGAATCAGAATCAGAAGCAATTGATGGCCATGTAGGTTTTCATGAAATTAGACTCTGGTGTCATGGCTCCCACGGATACTTCACATAGACAACAATCTTCAGATATACACACAAGAGTTGACTGAGTAATGGTGATATGGTTGTGGAAGTGACCATTTGTCTGATTTATAGAAATCAGAGTAATTTCTTATTCAATAAAGAAATACGAATGAAATTTCTGGATTAAAAAACAACAACATTCAGTCTTTCCAGAAATTGGAATGTCCAACAATCATGCTAGCTACTGAAGCCAACGCATCCTCCTGGGCATCCTCTGACTGTGAAAGACCCAAGTCTGGATGAACTAGAAGGGTTGGGTCAGGAAGAGCATCCGGAGTAGAACTTTTCCTAAAGTAAAATATCCATCCATCCATCCATCCATCCATCCATCCATCCATCCATCCATCCATCCATCCATCCATCGTCAACCACTCATCCGAAGCTGGGTTATGGAGGTATAATTTCAGCAGGAACCCCAACCCTCCTTCTCCTGGCCACGTCCACCAGCTCTGACAGGGGGTCCTGATGTGTTCCCAGGCCAGGGTGGAGATATAATCCCTCCACCTGGTCCTCAGTCTACCCCGTGGCCTCCTCCCAGCTGAACACCTCACTAGGGAGGAGACCAGGTGGCCTCCTGACTAGATGGCTCCTCCCTGTATGGTGTGGAGACAGTAGCACTGACAGACAGACAGGAGGTGGAGCTGGAGGTGGAGGAGGTGAAGATGCTGAGATTTACATTGGGAGTGATGGAGAAGGACCAGATCAGGAACCAGTATATTAGAGGAACAGCTCCGTGATGCACTGTGGCGACCCCTGATGGTTGCATCCGGAAGTGGTAGATTGGCCCCAGAAATCTCAGCTTCTAATACTTTCTATTGTATTAACACTTTAATGATCGTTAACTTTATATATATTTTTTACAACCACTTAAAATGAAACCCTGCATTAATTAAAGTGATATAAATAAATTTCACTGGATAAAGGGCAAAGAGATTGAGGGAGGTGGTCAGCACAGTTTTCACAGCACACACATTTATATGCAAACAGGGAGCGTTAGTGGGCAGTCTTGCTGTTTTAAGTCGTGATCTTTGGAGTTACATGTGTCCTGGTGTCGTGTGGCACAGTGCAGATGGGACGGGCTGGATGGAGGAGACGACGACTCTCATCCGTGATTTGTCTGACAGACGTGAGGGAAGCCTCGGCGGTCATGTCAGGCAACGACATTTGCATATGTCAGCTGAAATATGTCAACGGTCTTGATACCAAGGGAGGAGCAGCGTAGGAGGAAGTGGGACAGGTGGATTAAGTCAAGCTTCCTGGTCTGTACGTGTCTCAATGGACTAAACTCAATGGACTAAACTGAGGCTGTCCCTGTCCCGTTTCACAGGCCATTGCGTGTGTGTACTGTGGGAAATAAACACACATGTTAAAGGATAGAATGGAGGAAATAATACCTTTTCATAAGGGCTGGCAGGGCTCAGGAGGTGGGCCAGGCCGTGTAATATAATGTGCCTTCAGGGGAGGTGTTGAAGTGTCCTTGAGCAAGACACCGAGCCCCTAACTGCAGAGAAGCATCCCTTGTCTCACTGTGAAGGGAAGTTTCAGCCCTGATCGCTTCAGCAGGCCACGCTGTAGTGTCAAATTTTGTATCCCCCTGCAGAATATGTTTCCCAGGAGATATGATCGCCTTGTTTTGACGAGAAAAAAAGGTTAATCGGAGTCAGAACCAGTGGACATGTAGGTGGAAACCCACATAAGAGTCTGACTCTGGTGTCATGACTTTCACAGGTGCTTCATGCAGAATGAGAACGCAACAATCTTCAGGTGAATCACACAAGGATTGACTCAATCAAACTCAAACATAACGCTCAAAAACTTCAAACTGGTACCGGCATGATCAACGCTGAAGTTTAAAGCAGGGGGGGTTAAACTATTTTGACCCAGCAGTCAGAATCCACATGACTGCTGCTCCACGTGTCAGATTGACCCACGCAGCATCATGCAGACAAGAGAACATCCACCAGTCTGCACATCCTGCAAAGGGGATTTAACCCACTAGCAGAGGTGCTATGTTGGGGTGGTTTTTTTTCTTGGGGGGGGTGTTGTTAAATCATGTTGTCATTTTAAAAGACATGGAAATATGAGCACTAACTAAACGATCATCCATAATAGTATTAGAATATACTGTACACCCGAGGGGAGGTTCTCCCGGATGCCCTATGGGGTTCCTCACCTCTCCAGCACCATACGTGTTATGTTCATATTTGTGCTTTTATTGGTTCTTTTTTTGGGGAAAATAAACAAATGAAATAATACAATAAATTCATATAATTATAAACTAAATATATAACTGATTGCCACTCTGGGTCGAGAGGGAGGGATGGAAAGGGACACGTAATTCACAGAGGACACAACATTTGGCAAAGCACCTCAAACTTGGCGCTCTTGAGCACCTGGGAAGGGGGGTTGTTCTCTGCGACGTGGCAACCTGGAGGGAGTGAGAAGTGGCCGTCCGCGGCGCACCGCTCAGCGTTCCCCAGCCCTGCACGGCGGACGACGGCAGCAACAACAGCAGCAGCAGCAGGAGGAGGCGAGAGGCTCTTCTAGAACCCAAGGCGCTACTTCATCAACACATCAAGTACGTATTTAGAGTAGATTTCCACGCAAACCAACCCGGAGCCGTGCAGTGTTTGCGGAAAACCGACGTCTTTTTTTTGCACTTGTTTGGCTTTTTTAGAATTGTTGTTCTCTAAAGTGGTGTAGCGCCGGAGCCTAAGATGCTAACGTGTAACGTCCGCAGGACCGGCGGCCAGCTATGCGAGAGAGCATCGGATAACAAGGCGACAGCCAGCCGAGATGCTAGCTGTGCTGCTAACGCGGCGGGGTCGCCCACCGACACGATAGCTCGTCGCCGTTTATATATGATCTTATTTCCATGATGTGCGTTTTATGTGACGCTACACGCAGAGACGTTATAAGTCGAGACATTGGAGATGGAGACCAAACACGGTGGTGAAGGGAGCACAAGACGTGCAGTGAAATGGTTACGAGCTGGGTTCGAATCCGGGGGTCGCAGCAGCGATCGGGCCTGAACCCACCGGAGCGCCCCGCCGCTGATTTCCTTCCCCTGAAAGGATCACTTAATGCGGCTTTCTGAGCTCCGCCTTAACGCCCGTCGGACCTAGCCGGCCCCACATCAAGCAGCCCTAGCATGCTAACGTGGCTCCTTCTGCTAGATCTCTCCCACGAACTACCTTGACGATACAAGACTGCGAGTAGACACCCCTGCCAGTGAGTAAGCCGGGCCTGACGGAGGGGGCATGAGCGTAGAGACGCGGGTTCGAATCCGGCACGGAACGTTGTCTTTGTTTCGCCGTGCGTCAGGCCCCTCGCCCCCCCCCTGTCTCTGCCGTCTGTTTCCACCGTCCTGGTGAATAAACGCGTACTAATGGCCAAAAATACACCCTCAGGACCGATAAAGGGACACGTACAGGGACGCTTGAGCCCGCAGGGGGCCGCTGTGACGGTGTTCTGGCGGTAAAGGTGTTAACGTGGCTGTCCCCGAGTTGTCCTGGATCTGTCTCAGCAGACAACCCCGCAGCTGCCTGCCTGACTCGTCCTTAGAGGTGAGACTTAATAGTTACATAAACACAGGACCAGGGCCTTGAAGCTGATCAGCTCTGCACAGCTTCCCCCTTTTCCCCATTACAAGTGATGCAAAGCTCTCCAGACAGCAGAGCAGGCATCCTCAGGGTATGGCCGGCAGCTCTCCATCACCCTAGGTTGTTGGAAGTTCATAGATCCTCATGGTGGTGTCTGGAGAGGATGCTGGGACGCGGCAGGCGGTCTCGTTTTCTGGCACGTTGGTTTTCAACAAATCGGAACGAGCAACGTGCTAAAATCCCGCAAATCAGGGCAGTCCCAAGTGGGACTTGGGCCGGTCGGCCGCAAGTTGCAAGTCTGCCAAGAAGTGACTTTCAACAGACGGCTCAGCTGTCCTGAATGCAAAGGGGGGGAGTGCTTTTCTAGTCATTTGTGAACAAACCGCCTGTGGCCTCCTCTCGGGATTTACACTGGTCAGAGCTAGTCACCGTGTTTATTCAGTCTTGAGACGAGATCACAGTTTTCTATCTCGCCTCCACGCGGGGCGTAGCGGGTTTGATCCCCGGTGATAATAAGAGGGTCTGGGACCCACAGGTGGCCTTATAGTGTAGCTGTAGTGTAGATTTAGCTACTGCACTGGACAGTGGTTAAACGGCTAGCCATCTATAAACATGACCTCCGTCCTTCCGTGACCTCTGTCCCTGTTCAGCTCCGCTCTTCAGTTGTGGAGCAGGACGCATTGAGCAGCGTGTGGAGGTCGGTCATTTATCGACTGGAGTGTGCTTGGAGATTCAGGCTCCCTCCCTCTTGACAAACAAGCTATCACAGTCCTCCGCAAGATAAGCTGCTCCTGTGTCACTTGTCGACTGGTAAATTGAGTCTGACGTCCAAAGGTGTGTTGGCATAGCGTCAGACTGGCATGCGACAACAGAAGTTGAAAGGGTGTGTTTGCGTAGCCATAAGTTTCTCTTTTGGAGAACTCGCGTCAGAAACAAAGCCGAAGTGGGGATGTTGACGAACAGCTGGCCTGTAAAAGTGAGTCAGTTTGCTTAATGTGGGGGGATTATTCTAATTTTGACAAGGCAGTTCAGGGCACCAGTATGTCACCGATTACGCAATAGATATTCTTAGTGTTCTGGCTAACTTTTGGGCTTTTTGTGTCGGCTTAAGCAAAACTCACATTGCCCTCAAACCCACTTATTTTACAATGCCATCCACAAATGAAGGAGAACATAAAGGGACCGAGTTGGCCGGCCACAGCACGCTGTTGGGTTAAATGACTGTATAAAATATCCGAGGCCTGCGTGTCTGAATTCAGGGGGGGAAGCCTGGTATAAACGGATTTGTTCCAAATCAGAAATCACATCACTACACTGACAGACCTGTTAACCGGGTCGACGCCGGCTCACCGACCCCCCCCCAGTTGGATTTTATCCAAGGAGATCGGCATGCAGGCCGCATGTCCAGAAGGCTTTGAAGAATTTTGAAAGGGACGTAAAACTGCTTAGTTTGCCGATTGCAAGGGCCTAGAACTGAATTTACGGCCGCTCGGCTGGCCAGGATTCCCTGCAAATCCTTAACTGGCAGGATGGAGAAAAGATGAGACGTGTGTCGTTTTCCTAAAGCATGCAGGGAAGCGAGATGCTCCTTCCGAAGACACCGTGGCCGGGAACGGTCCCGTTTGAGCGTCCGAGGGGTTTCAGTTTAAACCAATCCGGTAGACTTGCATCAGTGCTGCCAGGTGGCAAAGGTAAGTCTCTTTACACAGAGCTGCATATGCCAGCATTCATCGCCCCCCCCGAGTCTGAATTGGTTCTTTCAAGCCAACTTTGTGTATTTGAATTGAATAATGAGCGTCGTTCCGATCATTAAGGCAACAGCTCGCTGTGGCACAGCGAGCTCCGCGAACTGCCTTCAAACTTTTATCACCCTGCCTCTCCTGCAGACTTCAAGAACCGGGGGGAGAAAAAAAAGGGCTGTTCTAGATGCGTTACCAAGTAGGCTGTGTTCTCTGCAAACTCGAATGCACGGCTGCTGCCAAGGACAATATTGAGTGCAGATTGCCTGGAATGGAGGGCCAGATACAGTAATTTATTGAAATCTGTTTTTCATTGTATCTCTTACTTATGGTCAAAGGAAACGGGCTCGAGTCGATCTGCATCATTCCTATTTGCGGAGTCTAGGTGAACAGTCAGTCTACGGCTTGCCGTAACAGAGCGGGCCGTTTAGGGGTAACCGGTCTCCCCGTGCGTGTCCGTCAGATCATGGCTGCGGCTTGAGAGCTGGAGTAAATAAACAGTTCAGTGACTTGACGCCGTCGCCCGACACATTTTGTTGAACCTTAATTCTTATGACATAGCCTTTTTTTTATTTCCGTTCTCTTCTCCTGCCAGGACTCAGTCGACTGTGGAGAGCCGAAGGCAACTTAACTCTTCGCCTGAGTGGTGTAGGGCCTGATTTGATCCGGCCTCCTCCAACTCTTCTCTCTGCCAGCTGTGAGCCTTTTGTTGGCATCTCATCTAAGGAGGAAAATCTGGAGAGGAAATTTACTGCACTCAAAATAATCACCGTGGAACCATTTGTGTTGTGAATCTGAGGCCGGTGATCACTGGTTACTGGAGGAGCCGCACAATCAGAAGAGAGCCGTTGACAACATGGCCAAGAAAAACAGCCAGAGAGGTACGTGCTGCATGTATGTGTTGATGTACGACGGGGGAGCAGATTTGTCATCGATTTCAGTGGTCGATGCAGATGTGAGCCCAGAATAACAACACTTCTGCACAGAGCTTAATGAAGCGGCCCCTAAATTGCAAACTTGAGCTAAGATTTTTTTTTTTTAAAGCACTGGAAGGAAAAGCTGTGGGCTTGGTTTTGGACATTCACAAAGACTCTGCTTCATGTTCCTCCATCGGGGATCAAGACGCTTGATAAGAATCCCGCCGTTTCACTCCCATAGTGACGTGGTCATCGCTCGTCTTTCAGAGTCCCTCCGATGATTCATTTTCAGCTACGTGCCTCTGCTGGTCCATCTCGAAAGAGACTTCCTCCAGAGGTCTGTCGGGCGGGCACGCCACATGTTGGGGTGGTTTTTTTCTTTTTCTTTTCCTCTTCGTTTCTCAACCTCAGCTGTTTCTCATCTCATTGAGCATAGTTTGAATGAAAAGATCTGCTCCCCCGTCCGCTGCAGAGAAACGAGAACAGCTGATTCCTGCTCCTCTGAAGCACACGCAGGCCACTTGTGGCTTCCACGTCGATCGTGCATCTTCGTGACAGTAGATGGGGAAAAAAATACTCGTGAAAGATTAACATCAGTTCATTTACGAGTGGCATGCACGGCTGCACCCACTTTGTTGTTTATGAGTAGGTTGACAGCTCGTGAGTCCACCGTGCAGGTTCATTGTGATCTTTAGCGTCTCGGCCTCCTCACTCGTGTCTATGTGCTCATGTGTACGTGACCGCCGTAAACCCACGTTGGTTTTGACAGCTGGTCTCGAAGGCAGACGCCAGACGTGACATCTCACGCGATGACTTCATATTCTCTATCGAGGGTGGAGAGCGGGACACGTGAACCAGAGCGCTCCGCTCTGGTTCACGCTCTTTTAGTCACAAGCCCATCCTCCTACTTAAAGTCAACTCGGCCAAGGAGTCGGTGCTCTTCTCGGTGTCCGGGGGTGACGTGCAGACTGTGGGTCATTTGTCTTGCAAATTATCAGCCGCAAGGATTTGGAAATAAGACTTTAAGCCAAGCGGATACTGGATTGTGTTGTTTTTTTGTTGATCTTTTTTCCAGATACCTCCGGGGTGGTGTTTGACACGCATTCTAAAATGGTCATGTCCCAGGGTGGAACATTTGAGAGGATGAAGGAGAAGGTAAGGAAACCGGAATCTACGACTCAGAAACTCACACAGACGGCTCTCTGGGTTTGAGGGATGGCAGAGGAATAAGAGACTTTATGACTCTGTCAGCTGTTGGTCTAACATTGAACAAGGGGCCTCCTGCAGGAGCTTTTTAAATAATAATCAAATTTGTTCTGGCGTGAATCCGAACTGCTCTGAGAGATGCCTGCTTCAGATTCTATAAAATGTCTCTTCCGCCCAAATTTTGTGTCCTGATTTATTTTGATCATTTTTTTTGGGGGGGGGTACAGCTTGTTTGTTGATTTGGCATAGTTACCACTTCAAATAAGACCACACGGGACTCTTAATGTTAGGTGCAAAAAAAACCCAAAACTGATCAGGTGCAGCCTTTACAATCAGACATTCCACTTGAAGAGACGGATCTCAAAATAAACCCAGAGTACAGAGAGCTGCTGTCAGACCTGACATGTGTATCAAATCCTCCTTTAAGCTGTTTTCTCTTTTCCTTCTGTGACGGTTTTCATATCTGAACGCTGTTAAAAGTCCCACAATGTGTTTTAACCAGACGTGAAGCCTAATTTATAAGCAGCTTAAATAATCTCCTTTATAGGCACAGTGCATCCATCCATCCATTCTCAACCGCTTATCCGAAATCGGGTCGCGGGGGAACAGGAGCCTATCTCCGTTCTCATTGGTCGAGAGGCGGGGTACACCCTGTATAGGTCGCCAGTCCATCACAGGGCAGAGCAGTTAGGGGAACAGTGTCTTGCTCAAGGACACCTTGACACGCTTTTCTGCAGGACTGGGGATCGAACCTGTGACCGCTCTACCCACTGAGCCATGCCGCCCCTGGCACAGTGCATATTAATGTAAATTGAGAATGTACATATGTACAAACTATTAACAGACAGAATGATGGCATGCTCCTGTAGTGTGTTTGTTACACATGAGCAATCCAGAAATGTGTCATGTTGATGATTTAGATGGAGCTAAGCATGGTGAGGCTGTACGTTGCACTGGTTGCCTTTATACAAAGCGTAGTTGAATATAAATTCGATGCACATGTGTAAGTCCTGTTTATATTATTTACCATAAATCCGTTATCATCTATCATCTGTCTCTTGTTGTTGAGCCCAATGATCTGGCTCCATTTAAATAAAACTAGGATTCCTATCACTATTTAGATTCCCATTGGGTCTACCATGCTGCCTGGCAGCATTGTTGTACTCTGCGTGGCTTGGAGGAAATTGAACTGGTTCATTTTTCAGGCAAGCTGTCAGTGATTTCCCTGTGCATTCAGTTAAAACACACAGTCCAGTTTTCAAGAGAACATTCTATGGATGTGCTGTACCCTCTCTATACTTCTATTTCCATATATATATA
>OMLC01068257.1:0-10504 GCA_900302585.1 Regalecus glesne
CTCTCTCTCTCTCTCTCTATCTCTCTCTCTCTCTCTTGTGGAGAAGCCACCTACACACAGAGCATTGAGGACCACAGGCTCAGCAGAACAACAGAACAGCCCGCGGCACCAACCAGGAGTCTGCTCAGCATCCATCCCCCCTTTGGTTACATAAACGCCTGTTTCTGGCAACAGCGCCGCCACCACACACACAAAAAAGCTCGAGCTACATCATCTATAAGGCAAAGCACCTGCTGAAATATACATGTACTGCACACAAAGCAGAAATGAAATTACGTCAGAGTAGAGGTTTTACACTCCTTTGCCATATTTCATGAGGGTGTTTAATCAGTCAGTGTTTACACCTCAAATCATTGATGTGCATAAAACTACTGACAGCAGAACTGATTCCATTATTTGGCAAAAGCAAGTTTCTCACCAATTTGCATTCAGCATGGAATTATTCATCAATCACCAACTAATTGAAAGCAAAATCCATTTGTTTCAGTGACAAACAAATTGTAGAAAAGTGGTAAAAAATGTAAAAAAGTACTCCTCAACATTACATTTTAGCTTCTAGAGCTAGTTCAGGTGATTTTGCTTCCCATGCGCATTCAGATATTTATGTTAAAGCAATCACTGAGACAAATGTCATTATTATGCAAAGAAAGATGTCCACCCAGCTCACCTTGGTACTCCTGCCCAGGGGTGTAGGTGGTGGGGTTCCCGGTGATTTGGAGGCTGAGGAGCACCTCTCCGCCAGCCTCGGCGATGCCAGTCCCCTCCAGATCCCCATGGTGGGTGCAGAGGAAGAAGAAAGGGTTGAAACGGGGGTAGAACCCAGCAGGCGGAGACCCCAAATCCACACTGCCGCTCCCCAGGACAAGGGCCAGCAGGGCGCAGCCTAGGGCAACCCCAAGAGAGGCCCGCGCCATGGCCATCTGCCCTTACGAGGCCGAGGGGTCACAGAGCACCTGGATGGGGCGGAGGGAGAGAAAGAGATAGGAGCGGGTTCCGAGAGAGATGGGTGAAACGGGTGAGCAAGGGAGGGAGGGAAATCACACAGGTAGAGCTCCAGAGGACAGCTGCTGGGGAATGGAGTCTGCTGCTCACTCGGCCTTGGAGGAGGTCCAAAAGCTGGTGAAGGGAGTGTGCGTAAGAGATAGCAATGTTTCAAGTGAATGGAGAGTAAGGAATAAAAACTTCTTCAGCTCCTTCTTCTTGTTGTTCTTCCTCCTCCTCCTTTCACTCTGGCAGAGTTCAGAGCGTCGGTTGTGCTGTCCTGTTCCTGTGCTTAAATACCTCAACCCCTCCTTCTCTTTCCCTCTCTCCACCCACCCACCCGCTCACTGTAGCAGCAGCTCCACACGCGCCAAGTGCGCTCTACCAGACGGCCTCTCTCGCTCTTGCTCTCTCTCAGTCTCTCTCCCTCTCTCTCATAAAGTGGAATTTTCTAAATCAAATCTCTCTCTCTCTAGGACTCTCTCCTTCTTTATCTTTCTACCTGTATTAGCCCATGTTGTGTATTAGTATTTATTTCTGTGTATGTTGTTTCCTCTTTCTCCAAGCAGCTCTCTGACACATCCGTCTCTCTCTCCCCGTCTCTCCCTCCTTTGTCTCTCTCCCCATCTACCAGGGTGCCTCCTCCTCCTCCAACACACCCCACTATCACACCTCCCATCGCCCCTCTCCTCTTCATCTCCCTCCCCTGCTCTGTCTCTCTCCTCCTCCTTTTCCCATTTACCGATCTCCATAGCCCTTTCTGTTACTACTACTCCTTTGTCCCTCTCTCCCACCCTCTCTCCCTTTATCACTAATACTCCCTCTCGGTTCTCAGATTTTGTTTTTCTTTTTCTCTCCCCCCCTCTCCCTCACTCCCCTTCTCTCCCCATTTCATCCCTCGCTTGCTCTCAGATTTTGTTTTTCCTCTCCTCTGTTTCTGTTTTTTCTTCATGGGTTTTCCATCAGATCCTCTCTTTTCCACAGGATTCTCCAACTTTTTTCCTCTGACTGTCACCTCCCTCTGTTCTAGATTAACTCACCGCTCCCCCCCAAAAATGATGGTTTAGTATCTCTCCAGTACTCCTTATATCGTCGACCTCTATCTCTCTCTCTGTTTGTGTCACACATGCATACAAATACACACACTAAGCGTTTTTTCTAGTCTCTCTTTACCTTTTCTCATTCCGTCTCATTCGACCTTCCTCTCTTTTCCCCTCTTCTCAAGGTGAACAGAAACAACATAGAAATGCACCCTTCCCACTTCTCAGCCACAGTCTCTATCCATCTGTCCCTCTCTCTCAGTCTGAGCCCTTCCTTTAATTCTCTTGACAGACCTTACTGGATCCTGAAATGACATTTTCAACTGGCAATAGTGCAATGTCACATTACAAAGATGGCAGCATTCCCTGTTGCTATTCAATATCTTCTCTGTAAATCCAACCACATTAAACACATGATCACAAGCTAATGGGCTAATGTGAGGAACTTGTTGGTAACGGAGTTGAGCCGCCCCTCTGGCATTTCTCCTTAACAGCCTGCTGGGTTTGTGTGGTTAAACGCCTGCTGTAGACATAAACACTTCCCAGCCAATTAGCTGTGCACTAACACACGCATGAACGCACAAATGCACGTGCACACACACACATATCAACACTACAAACTGTTTCTCGCCTCTTCATTTACATTTAAAGTACTAATTTGTTTGAGGTTCAAGCGATGCTATTCACCTGCCAGGCCAGCTGTTCAAGCTCATCTCATTCCAGTTTGTTTTAACCAGCTGTGTTGATGCCAAAATGCCAGGACATGAACATTCGTGTTATACAAAACCATAGAATAAAATATTATCCACCTTAGCACTTATTCTTGTCCAGGAATGTGTAACAAACATATGTCAAAGTCATAAATCCTTGAAAATAGTTGAAGTGTGGATTTTCTCCACATAAAACAAACTGATGAGGAACACAAATAACCTTTTGTTCATTTTTAAATAGAAAAATCATTGATTGCCATGTTAAGTGTTCAAATATTCAATCATTTACTGTTTGATTCTATATACACAACATCCATAGCACATCTGACCATCTTGGAAGAGAGATCCCTCCTTTGTTGTTCTCCCTGACGTTCCTTCCTATTTTTTTCTTCAGACTTTGTTCGCAACTTTTATACACACATAAATCCTGTCCGATGTATTTGCCGTGTTATTTAGAGCATGTGTCTAATGCAATGAAATACACAATTACCATTATATTTTTCTACAGGAAATAAGCTACATCACTATTTCTATAACAAATAATATGTCTGAACTGTCAAAGCAGTTAACAAAGTGCACTATTAAAGAATGGATGGTCCCACTTCAGACCAGTAACTTTCCAGAAAGCAGTGTGTGTCCTCCCTTGCCACTCTGGCAGGTCAGAAAAGAAGTGGCCCTGTCTGCCAAGATTAGAAAGAGAGGTCAGGGGTTATCACAGCCCTCCTCTGCCGTTTCTCACAACCACCCCACAGCCACCCTCCATATCCTCATTGGCTTAATTAAACTATTTTAATTAATCTCTGAGATTTGACTTGCCGGTGAGACTTTGAGGAGCTTAAGCTTGGAGCCCTTGTGCAATGCTTCGATAGCATTGCTATGGTGGTTAGTCACTGCCTCCAGCCATCGCACTCCAAAAAAGTATCAATTCTATGGACATATTTGATCTGGTGCCGACTCTTAAAACCTTCTTTTTTTAAAGTTGTCGACAAATCCGCTGATGAGGGAAAGAAACTTAATTCTAATCGGGACAACTCGCATATTTAAAGTGCATATTCTGTTCCTTGAAAGTGAAAATATAACTTTAAGCTTTGCCAATGGATAGATCAGCCAGATGGCTGCACCTAAATCTGTACGCAATAAATCTACCCATAACATAGAGCAAAAATCCCTTATACTGTACGTTGAGGGGATCTAAACAGGTAGCAGGTTGGGGGGAGGCCAATGAACAGCAGTGAAGCAGACACAACAGCAGCCACATAAAAGTACAGAAGAAGCCCCAACCAGGTTTTCTCCCATGTAATACATGGTCAAATAATATTAATATTGAAGAACATGAAGCGAAACCAAGGGGCGGCATGGCTCAGTGGGTAGAGCGGTCGCCTGGCAATCGGAAGTTTGCGGGTTCGATCCCCAGTCCTGCAGAGAAGCGTGTCGAGGTGTCCTTGAGCAAGACACTGTTCCCCTAACTGCTCTGCCCTGTGATAGACCGGCAACCTATACAGGGTGTACCCCGCCTTTTGCTCAATGAGAACTGATAGGCTCCAGTTCCCCAGCGACCTGATTTCGGATAAGCAGTTGACAATGAATGGATGGATGGATGAAGTGAAACCAATAAACAGATTCTGATTCATATATATATATATATATATATATCTCCATCCATTGTCAACCGCTTATCTGAAATCGGGTCGAGGGGGAACTGGAACCTATCTCCGTTCTCATTGGGTGAAAGGCGGGGTACACCCTGTATAGGTCACCAGTCCATCACAGGGCAGAGCAGTTAGGGGAACAGGGTCTTGCTCAAGGACACCTCGACACGCTTCTCTGCAGGTGCAGGGATCAAACCTGCAGCCTTCTGATCACCAGGCGGCCACTATACCCACTGAGCCATGCCGGCCCCCTGATATAAACTAGTTGTAAACATGTAAAAGTGAAAACTGGTGACTTGTAGGAGACACCACATAGAATGTTAAAAGAATCTGTCTCGTGTGGTGATTGTCTCTTGCTCCTCTGCTCCTCAAACCAGGTGTTTCTTGAAACTCGGGGAGTGGCAGCTTAGTCTGCAGGGCATCAATGAGAGCACCATCCCCAAAGTCCTGCAGTATTACAGCCACTCAACGGAACACGACCGCAACTGGTACAAGGTCAGTTACAGCCTCATAACTCCAGTCTTTCATATGTTCTCCTCGACCCCCCCACAAACACACACACACACACACACACAGTCCCGTTTCTATAAACTGCAGGTATTCACGAAAACCTTTGCTCTAAAGGCTTCTTATTTTGGTGTTTTATGCCCGAGTGATTAGTTCACTCTACCCATTCTGTAATAATCCTATTGGTGTCTTCACTGAAGCATCGATGAAATGAGAGGATGGCATTGTGAAGACTGGGCTTCATCTTGCCCACGCTCACACTTGGGCTGCAAACATTGCCTCTATCCCTCTCACACACTGCAGTTTAATCTTACTTCCTTTCATGTGAAGCTCTTAATAGTGACTTTCATGAGACTACAAAATGAATCTTTTTGTAAACCAAAACATCCAACCCCGTAGGAATATCAGACCCATTTTAATGTGATTACCAGCACCTAAAAACTCCACTTCTCTGTCCTCAATAGGCCTGGCATGCCTGGGCAGTGATGAACTTTGAAGCTGTGCTGCACTACAAGCACCAGAACCAGGGACGTGATGAGAAGAAGCTGCGTCATGCCAGTGGTGCCAGTGCCAACAGCGAGGCCAGTAACAGTGACAGCGAGGTGGACAGCATTGACCACAGCCCCATCCCGTCACCAGGCCAAAAGAAGGTCAATGAGGTGAGGGTCACGAATGAACAATAAGACTACAGTGACTACCCACAGCTTACCCCCCTCTCTATCCCAACCAAGACAACAGGAGCATCATCGGATTTTCTCCAGCTCACTTAAGGTTCATCTTTTTAAGGACATTTGTAAAGCGATGTCCTTCTGCTTGGATCACACCACACAATTGTAGCCCTGATTTGCCTTCCCCAGCAGCTCTTGGTGCTCTATGACAGAAGCCCCGGATTGAAAGTAAATCAGTGTTGGCTCAGTACTTGAGTGATATGTGTGAATTATTCAGACATGAGCCAAACGGCTCACGAATCCATCACAGATGCATCAGATCTAGATAACTATCTGGACCTTTCAAGGAGTCCGAAACCTGTAGTGTGAAAAGTGATGAGGCTGGTGATGACGGTGGTGATGAGCTACAGCCAATGAGAGCATAAGAAATGGGGCGAGGAAAAACCTGGCGGAGAAGTTGCAAGATAATGTCTGAACCTATTCCAGTTTGTTCTCAAACCCATATTCTCTAGTGCTCAGGCAGCTGTTGTCCCTCTCCCTGGTGCACTGTGTGGGCATCTCTCCAGCTTTGACAAACGTCAAGTTAGGATGACCACACTTAACCAGGGCCTGTTGAATGTGAGATTTCTCCCCTTCCCCAGCCACTATGTTGGTGGGGACATGGTCAGCTCGGCAGGGGAGCCTCCTGATGATTCCTAGTTTGTTCTCCAGTGGATGATGGGAGTCAAACCTTAAGCACTGATCAGTATGTGTAGGTTTTCAGTAAACATTATCAAATATCCCCCATCACCAGCTGCAATTTTACAGTTTAAGGAGTCTAACTTGTCATTTTTCACATTCCTCCTGGTAAACTCTATGTGGTTGTCTACAGAGTTAATGTGGTACATCCTGAGATTTAATGTCATCTCAGTTGTTGTTCACAAATCTGAACCAATGGTTAGCTGATGTTCCTGGATAGGACACAGGAGGCCTCTTTTCAGCTTACTGCATATACAAGTTGGCCACTATAGGTGAGACTGGACCACCCATAGCACACCCACGCGTCTGTCTGTAGTACTGCCTCTTGTATCTGTAGTATGTGGACGGAGCACTTGGTCATGTTAGGGGTGGCCATATTTGTATGGGTCAGCTCATCTTGTAATTTCATGCAGACTACCTCCTTTGCCATGGCAACAGGAATCCACATGAAGAGACATTAACATCATAAGAGACCATTGTCTTGATGCATACTCAATACTGCTGCATCCCCATTCTTATAAACAACACAGTGCACGGCAACCAATAGAGGATGGGTTCATATGCAAGTTGGTCATCGACTGCACATTCAGTGGTAATGGGTACTATTCACAGAGGATTGGGGAATAGCTGCAATCACCAATGCAAGATGATGACAAAGATAAAATAATCTGTCATCATCTGACAATGCTGTGATTTCAGCTATGCATTCCCCATGTCATGGTTAGTCCCCATGTTGTGGGGGTGGAGACAAACCTAGATGGAGCCTGGATCAGGGCTGGACACCCTTCCTGATATGTATTATTATACATGTTATACTGTATGTCTGGCCCCTGTTCCAGTCATACTAATCAATAGGCACTTTAACCCCCAGTCTAATAAACAAGTCCCCTCCCTGGACTAATCAACAGAACCCCTTTTCCTCCTCGGGTCTCATCAACTGCCCTCCACTGACAGTCACTCAGTCTTAAACCTGGGGACTGCTCCCCTCTAGTGGAGATCTGCCTACCCATCTTTAACTCTCTGAACACACCAAGGTTTACAGGTAGTAGTGGAGCCATAGTCGCCACCTTTAAGAACGGGTATTTCCTCTTACCATGGGTTCTGTTAATAATTTTGAAGTTCTGATGTTTAGAATTATGTGTGATAATCCAATTTGCTGTTTAATCATCTATCAGCCCCCTAAAATGTATCAGTTTTTCTTTGTGAATTCTCTGAACTGCTGGCCTCCACAATCCTTTTAACTTGTTCATCGATTTTTATCTTATTTTTACATTTTCAGATCTTTAAACCTTCTGCAGTTAATCGCCCCACACAGGGCCATGGGCACACCATTGATTTAGTTTTCCCCCCAGAGCATTTCTCTTAATTGCCTGAATAAGACTGACTTTTTTATCTGACCCTAAATGTCTTTATTTTCTTTGATGTTTCCTTACAGCCTACTGCAATGCCTCAGAAGCATACAATTCAGTTTTGCATCTTTCATAAGCAGTCTTTTTCATTCTGCATCATGTTAGGTTGTCATTTTATTTATGTCATCATTTACTCTTATATTTCATGATTATATGTGAAGCACTTTGTAACTGTGTTTTAAAAAGTGCTTACTTTTACTTACTCTCCCACACAAACACACACACACACACATTGTAATTTGTATGTAATACTGTATTTTTACTCAATATTATTTATATTTTCCTAGATCTGTTAGAAGTCTCTTTTTCAAAGTCTGACTTGAGACAAAATGATTGCTTGCTTCCTTTTTTAACAGATATATGCTTGAATGCTGGATCAGGATGTGACTGCACTTTAGGAGGAAATAATGCCTTTGTATTGTTTTACTGTTCTCCACAGGATCTGTCTAAAACGTTGTTGCTGTACACTGTGCCTGCTGTCCAGGGCTTTTTCCGCTCCATCTCCCTGTCCAGGGGGAACAACCTCCAAGACACACTCAGGTGAGACATCCTCTCAATACAGATTACACCCGTACTGTAATCCAACATGGAGCTGTCAGACTCGTATACTGCTCCAGTAGCTGGGCTGTCAGGATAAAGAGAGCTCAAATTTATGTTGTGATGATATGCAGTGATGAAATATTTCCTCTGAGTAAGATTTTAACTGTAATTGGTGGTCCCTATTTTCAAGCTCAAATTCCGGTCAGCTTCAGAATAGGGCTGAGATGATTAGTTGACAAATGGACAGTGTTGCCAATACATTGTTGTCTGAGATTAAAATTAACCTTGTGGCTAAATCTGGATTATTTACACTCTAAATAGAATGGGGGACGGCATAGCTCAGTGGGTAGGGCAGTAGGCTGGCTAGCGGAAGGTTGCAGGTTCGATCCCTGGAGAAAGCATGTGAAGGTGTCCTTGAGCAAGACACTGAACCCCTAACTGCTCATCTGTGCCATATGTTGGCAGCTCACTGCTCCTATACAATAGGATGGGTTAGAATGCAGAGAAATACAGATGTCCCCTTGTGGGACTGATGAGGGAATCTAAGATAAAAAAAAACATTTTTAAAAGTTCTTTAATAGGCATATTAAAAAGTCACAAGAGATTATTAAAGGAGATTGATCGTTCAAGGTCCTGTCTGTGTGGAGGTTTCATGTTTTCCCCTCACGTCTGTGTGGGTTTTGTCAGGGTGCTCCAGTTTTCCACAGAACATCAAGGAGACATCACAAATAGAGGTGAATCAATTCAACTGGAACTCAGAGGTTTATTCAGAAACACTTTGCCACTCAAACAGGAGACATCTTCAGTCTGAGCTGACTGCAGCATCCCCACCCTTATATCCTAATGAGCAGCTCTCATATGAACCCAGCCTATTGTGGTGTGGTCTGGACGTACTGTTTATCCGTCAGCCCAGACTGAAGATGTCTCCTGTTTGAGTGGCAAAGTGTTTCTGAATAAACTTCTGAGTTCCAGCTGAACTGATTCTCCTCTTTTGTGAGATATGAGGACATTGTTGGGGGAGATGGCGGCGCCGCTTGTGAGAGCCACAGTAATGTTATCTCTCGTATCTCTCTGCTTTTGTCTTGTTAGTTCCCAGCGCCCACTCACTGATCACACACCGGGAAAGAATATTTAAGTCTCCTGGACAAACAGAGCAGACTTTTTAAACCGTCTCTATCATTTTAACAAAAGCTTAAGTGACCCAGTGCACTCATTAAACTACGACAGCAGGGCTGTAGATTTGCTCTATTTTCAATCCACCTAGCGAATGCCTGCTCTTAGCCAAGAAGATGGACGAACGCCTACTCATAAATGTAAAAATCCTCAGAGTTTCCAGATCGGCCATTCTGTTTTCTCACTGAAACCTAGCTCACTGAACATATACCGGTCAGTGCACTTCACGTGCCGCAGTTTCAGCTCCTCCGAGCTGACCGTGACAAGCTGCCACGGGAGAGATCGGAGTGGCGGCATATGTTTCTATACAAACAAAGGTTTGGCGTACTTGATGCACGCTCAATGATCCAAGTAGAGAAATCAAAAAAAGGTGAATCAATCAACTGGACAGATTTTATGAAGAGAAATGTCTCATCACTCATACAGGAGACGTCTTCAGTCTGAGCCTACACAGACATCCCCACCCTGACGCAGCTGCAGCATCCTTGAAGGAGGGGGCTAAGAGCACATCTGTCACCATCTTACAATGCTGTTATTGCAACTACTCCTCAGTCCGCTGTGAATAGTCCTCATTACAGCTGAACGTCCAGTCGATGGCTAGCTTACATATGAAACCATCCTTGGTTTCTGTTGCTCTGCAGCAGTTTAGTATGTGAGGGTGTGTTGGTGCTTGTCTGTCTCTTCATGCAACTCTGTCTTGATTTTGTGGACAAGTAGGGATGCTGCAATTTGTTGTATCTCATAGTGGACGTTTCAAAAGTTTCCTCCTGTCGTTTTATTTCTGGGTCTTAGTTTGAGATCAGCGGAAGAAATTCCATTGTTTTCACGATACCTGCCGAACAGGATCTCTTGTTTTCCACTGAATGAAACGAGGTCTACTTCAACTCTAATGTGCTCTCCGTTCCTTTCTACACTGTTGATAGCATCATTGTTGACCTGGTTGTTATTATTTCTTCCCGATGGCTTTACTTGTATCCATAGATCACGCTCAACTCTGCGGCATGGCCCCTGCTACCCCAGTGTTTGTGTACTCTTTTGTGTACACAAACACTGGGGTAGAACATTGAAACAGTATTCATTGACTGTTAT
>OMLC01068266.1:0-7500 GCA_900302585.1 Regalecus glesne
CCAGGGGAGTTTTACCGTGGAACTGTAATTGAGATAAAAGGCAATTGTCAGCATATCTGTTAGTTGTGATGAGTCCCATTAGTCCTCACCTCGTAAACACAACAGAGAGAGGGGAGGAAGCGTGTGTGCTATCAGCGATCTATGAAGTTTAGCCTTCGGTTTAATTTGGTCTCATTGTTGGCTGATTGAGGTGCTACAGTGCAATATACAGAAAGCAGTGGCGCCTCCCGCACTGGAAATGTAATCTGCAGTAGTGTTGGGACATCCTTCTGTATTACTTTCTAACATTTCAACAGTAGTGATGGCAGGCAAAAATGGCCCTTTAGTTCAGCGTTAATCAAATGAGCCTGAAACCAGAGCTTGATTTTGCATTCGTGAGAGGGTCGTTAAAAGATTGTTTTACATCCCAATGAGCTGCAGTATGAAAATAATCCAAATCTTCACAACTGCTCTGAGATGAAACCAGCTAACCTCGTTTCACCTCAGTACCACTCCATTCTCTGTCACTTTATCACTCACTGGTACAGTGGTCAAATGTATTCAGCCAGTGATTACAGTTGCATTAGGGACGGTCAAGAATGGGTATTGATTGACCGAGAACAACGAGGCGGCCCCTCGCAAAACCTCAACGTGCTGCCGTTTTGCATCGCCTAATGCCTGCATAGGCATCTGTGGTGAACTCCTGGATTCCTGGTAAGTGTGTGGTGGTAACAGCATACACCAAAGGCATCTGCTCCTCTCAGGCTCAGCCCCATCCCAAACCCAGAAAATGAGCCCTAAGCTAAAATAAATAAGATTGGAAGGCAGCTCGCCGGGCGTCCTGCTCCCCTATCCTTATGCATTACCACAGCACGTTAGCGAGCTGAGCGCTCCATTAGAGATTGAAGGAGAGGGGATGACCTCACCACAGCAGGGGTGATTTAACACCAGCCACGGAGCACAACGCCGCTCCCTGAGAATCGTGGCTGGTGATTTTTTTTTGGATTTTTTTTTTTTTTTTTTGAGTGAGCTCTCCCTATCTCGTTTCTCGAGCGGAGCGCCTCCCACACTCTGACTCCGAGGCCTCCGGCTCTCATCAGCCAGAGGAAATGTCTCTCACTGGCCAGCCCCTGGCCTTAAAGCAGCCCCTGAGAAATCACTCAGCTTATCACCAGCGAGCTACTGTACCATGAGGAGCTCAGCCAATGTAAGACCGTCTGAGGGATAAAACCCATAACTGCTGCACACAGCTTCTATTGTAATCTGCCAACCTCCACTCCGTCCTTTTAGTATGAAAGACATTTGAAATTTGAAGCTATCTACAACAAGTGAGAGAGGGGAAGCAACATTTTAGTAGTCTTAGTTCAGGTTGTGTACTCACAGGTTGTTGAGTCAGGGTCTATAGGGGGATGTATCAGAGGCTGTGGTGGATCGATCATCTAAGTGTGCATTAAACTGGTGTTTATCCGGTTTGAGATGGTGTCATTTCGGGGGGATTTTCAGTGATGCAACGTGTCCTGTAAGAATCCCACCAGAGGATGAGGATCTGTCACATGTGTGGGAGTGACACAGGACAGGAGATATATTCCACTGGAACAGTTGATACAGGCGTGAAAGACAGAGAGGAAAGGTGTTGTCTAGCACACCACACTTAGAGAAGATACTTTTGACATGTCACCATTAGTCCCCACGTTGTGTTGGTGGACATGTCTTGGATGGAGCCCAGGGGATTAGGATAGGATGCCCTCCCAGATGCCCTGCGGTGGATTCAAACCCGCTGCCTCTGGCTTGTCAGCTCCTAAGGCATGCATGCTAACCACTGAGCTAACGCAGCTTAAAATTATTGTCAAAGGGGCCTCTGGTGGCGTAGGTGGGTAAGACACCTATGTTCAGCCCATCTCTGCGTCATGCAGTCGGGTGTTCGAATCCCACCTGCGCCGTTTCCAACCACGGCCAGAGGTCTATAGTTAGTGGGAAACAATTGGCTAAGCCTCAGATGGGAATAAGTTAGGTTGGATAAAGTATTCTGGGTTCACTAGTGTCCTCCTCTGGGTTCTCCGGATCTCTTGGTTAAGTGAAGGGAAAGTACTCTGCTTCGTTCTCCTCTGACGGCAAAGCACTGTGCTTTCCCCACCAGACCATGATGTGTGGACTAGTGAGGGCTAGTGGTCATGTGATTTGCAGGACTCACATGCTACGGCTTCCTCCTTCCTATTGACGGTCTAGAGGGTAACAAAGAGACGGACCCAGCAGTAGGCAACTTGGGGAATTTGGGGGGGGGGACGGGATATAATGTAGGGAAAAAAAAGATTACTGTCAAAAGATGATCTAATGAAAGTTAGAGATGATATCAGGCCTACATTGATTACATCATCAGTCTTTGAGTTGTGATTGAGGAGTCACACATGAAAGTATCCCACTCCTTTCATTTTCATCCCTGTCTACGTACTGTGGCGGTGCCGGAGACGTACCTACACTCACTCGAGAGGCATTGAAATGTATATTTATATGCACAACTTTGTGTCGGCATCTTTCTTTGGTAGTTTCAGTTTTGCATGCTAGTCTGATTCACCAACAGAGGAAAACACAGCATAAAACTACCGAGGGAGTCTGACTGCCGGGATATTGAAAGGGGCAATTTTATGGGACTTGGAGGATCAAGAGGATGATTCCATTTCCATCCCACTGGGGAAGAAACATACCTGGAAACACGGCCCGGGTCAACAGAGGTTCTGGAAATGGGTCTAAGGTGTGTAGTGAGAAGTGAGGCTAGAAAACACGAGATCGTATTGCTGCTGACTCATTGTCGAGAGCAACGCTCTGTCAAGGCCCTGTTCAAAAGTTTCCCCAGACCTTACATACTATATCCTACTCATTTCATCCAGCATGACTTATATAGTGCAAATGGGTTTGAGCAACACCATTCCAACAAGTGTAACATCTACATGTGTTTTGATAGTGGGATTGACTGAAACCCTGTGCTGATGTCATCCCCTCCTGTCTGTAACAGGTACTGACACGCAGGTGTGCATGTGCACACGTCGGCATGAATGGACACACACATGCGGACACATGTAGTTTAGCGTTTGGACTTGACCTTGTTTGCACAGTGGACGTTGGAGAGCTTGGCCCAAATTATTCCGTGCAAAATGTCCAATTACATCACATCCTTTTGATTTAGCCAGTGTTCTATCTGGAATAATGTGCGTGCGCTTGTGCACATGCATGGTTGTGCATGTGTCTGTGTAATCCTATGGAGTGAAAGGCGTTTGGTCCTCTGAGGCTGCAGTGTGTCCTCTCTCATTAGCTGCCGGTGCGGTGGGTGATATCATGAAGGGCTGCTGAACATAGCACACAGCAGAAAAACACCAATCAGTGGAGCAGATTTCAACCAGCTGGTCCTCTGAAAACAGAGGGCCCTTATTCACCGAAAAAGAAAACTACAGCCAAATGGCCAAACAAGCTCTGGTGATATTTGACATTTGACATTTGTATTCTGATTGCCTCACATACAGGGCCAGTTTCCCTTGTGGTCGGGTCCTTTTCATCAAGGATTTTTCTTTTTGTGTGTGCATTTTGAAAAAGCAAAACTTGTTTCCTCAAATTCAAAACAGAATTTAATTCCGTCCTCCTCTTCTCCTGCCACCCCACCCCTCCTTGAAAAGACAGCTTTCTAGCATTTCTGAGGATCCCCATCCACTTTTTGTTTTCTTCCGAAGGCAACTCGAGGCTTTTCTCATGGAAAGTTTTACACATCCTGGCCAGTTGCCCAGACCCCAGGACTCCGCAAAAGCCGTAATGATGATTGAGAGCGCGTCCGCTGCACTCTGAAAATATGCTGAGTCGCTAACATTGGAGTGTGCCGTGAGGTTTGCTCTGGGGAGGGGGCAACGAAGTGGGGAGGGGGGCATTCAATTAAATTGGAGGTTGAATTGTCCAATGGGACTCACTAAAGCAGAGCTGCTCCCTTTCTATGAGTGCGAGTATGTTTGCATGCATGTCCGTATGTATGGATGTATGTATGTGGATGTGCCTCCCTTCCTTTCTCGGTCGGCGAGATATGTGGAGCTATTAATGTAGCACCCCTCATGGGGTCTAGTTGAAGCCCGTACTTTCACAATGGACCACCTTTGACCTTCGGTGCTGCAGAGAGCATGGTCAGCCTCAGCTAACAGTGGACAGAGAGATCTGTCTTTTGGTTAAGTGCCATTGCCAAGGAACAGAGTCTCCATCAAGTCTAAATGTTACTGATGGGTGTATGAGGAAGCGTGATGGCTTTTCTATTATTTATAACTGAAAAGAGGATGTGGATGTGTTGTTACTGACGTGTTTTCATATTAGGAATCTTGTTTTCCTGGCAGTCCTTGGGATGGAGAGGTAAAAACAACAACAACATTGGTCTTTCTGGGGAGGTTTTATAGTCATAGGAAATTTTAATATGTGGCCATAGGATCGGCCTTGGAGAGTCATCGACAGCCCGGGCGATGGTTCGACAAGTACAGTTTAAGGATCACCGAGAGAAATATCAGTATATTGGATTCAAATTCATCTTAAGGGATCAAAAAGGAGCTCTTTGACTCTGTAATTTAAGCAGCAATGTCTCTCACTGGCCATTACCATGAAAAACAGTCAGCAGTTGCATCAACAGTATTTATGAACTTCTCCGCCAGGTTGTCGACAAATAGATCAAACGGTTAAATAGCAGGACTCCCGCTGATCACTCCAGCTTATATAGTACGTAAGATACGACATGGGCCAACTTTCTCCACGGTTTGAGAGAGGGGAAAAAAAAACGAGTACATTTAACAACATGAAGCATCTGTGCCCTGTAGGGGAAAGAGCCTAGAATGACACATGTAAATGCTACACGCACCATTTGTCATCGGTGTGCATAAATACCAAGCCTTTAGCCAAACTTCACTTGTTTGAAACTTTGAGTGGTGTTGTTGGAAGCCGGAGAGCTCGAGTACATACCATGGTATATTTGAAGGGGGGAAAAAAAAGGAATACCTTTGCAGTCGGGCTGAAGTCATCTGGATTATCTAAGCATCCCCTGTTTCCTCTTAGATTGCTTTTATCTCTGTCCTGTTGGCCAGACATGAGAGCCTTTAGATTGCAGGTTGTGAGCAGCTTTGTTGAAGACATTGTGAAAGCCATTCAATTATAAGCTGTATTGTACATGATTGCTCTCAGTTTAGCAAATAATTGATTCTAAGTGGACACATATGACAGCGGCAATAGGATTCTGGTATTAGCACTTGGATTTCTGGCTGTTTGGAGAACCATGGAAAATGCTATTAGCAGGCAGGATGAATCTGTAGGAAATGAATCCATGCATTATCACTCCATGCTGAGGAGTGACGAGTGTGTTTGTCTGTTTGTTTGTTTGTGTGTGTGTGTGTGTGTGTCTGTGTGTGTGCAGCCTCGGAAACTGAACAAGAAGATCTGGTCTGGTTTCAGTCGCTCCATCAAAAAAATCCAGTCACTGAGAAGGAATGTGTCTGCTGCAAATCTACATTTAAATGACCAAAACAAAATGGGTTTCTTTTCCGCTTGAATGCTAATACGCACACATTTAGATGCCGGTATGAGATTTTGGTGTGAACTGCCCCCACCCTCAAAAAACAAAAACCCATCATCAGATGACTTCACCCGATTGGCCACTATGAGGCTGGGACGTTAGATGTTTGTCAAGCTGTGTGCGAATGGGCAGGCAGGTTCGATGGGTGTTTGATCTGATCTATAGGGATGTTAACTCATGACGATGGCAAACAGACTTCATGGGGAAATAAAGAGGAGTTGAGCCATGGGCTTAGTATATCCACATATGCTTGCCTCAGCTTTTGTATATATACATCAATCTACGAGTCTCTTCATCTTCTAATATAATTTGTACTCCTCCAGTTTTTGGTTTGGTTTTGTGTGTGTGTGTGTGTGTGTGTGTGTGTGTGTGTGTGTGTGTGTGTGCATGCATGCACCAGCCAGTTGGCTTTTCTGCAGTATTGCCAACACTGTAACAAAACAACAACAGTAATTGATCTCCTTGTAAAAGCCAACACAGAATGCCGTTGGTTTCTCAAACCTTCTGAAGAGTCCTCAGTGGTTAGACAAGGAGGCCTCTCCAGGGTAAATATCTGAACTCTAACTCAAGAAGCAGCAAAACAAGTCATCTATTAGAGGGCATTTGAATCCTAATCGACACATTCTAGCATGTAGGAGAGACACCAGTGAGTGAGAGTGCTCAGTATGGTTTTTGTGATACCTCAGGCATTATGGGACGTTAACTCACAATGAATTGAATCATAACAGGTTTAAACTGAAGTAAGAGCAAGGAGTGTTCTAGGCTTTTAAAAGGCTAAATCTAACCTCAGTCATAAATATTTGCATTTTGGGTAATCTACAGGATCTACTTCCCAGTAGTTGAGCTTCGGTTACCATGTGTTGACCATTGGTACTGACACCTTTATGGGAGACATATGGCTCCTGTGCAGAGTCATACGTGTTAAAGTTGAAGCACAGTGGTTTGGAAAACCCTGTCCTCCAGCATTACTTTGACTACTGCTCATTTTGTACCTTGAACAGTCTGTGCTACCTACACATAATTTCAGGTTTTTCTTCTTTTATTCGTCCACAGCCAGTTGACTGAGCACACATCTGCAACTTGCCAATGAACAGCTTCACATTCACACAGTCACACATGTTACAGCCGGGAGCTTCCCGGTATGAATGTGATCATCTCCTATTGGACACAGACCAGCTCATGGGGAGTCATTTAAGCATCATCTTGTGCCTTACTCAAGTGCACCTCGACGGCAGCTTGGTGGGGGGTGGGGGCATAAATCATTCACTTCTGGGAAACAGACACAAAGGCCGAACCCACCAGGGTCAGTGATGGCATAGCTCAGGAGATAGGGTGGTCATCTAGTTATCAGTTTGGGGGTTCGATTCTCAATCCCTGGAGAAAGCGTGTTGAGGCGTCCTTGAGCAAGACACTTGAACCCCTAAGTGTTCCCTGAGCACGGAGCTGTGGTTATGCTCACTGCTCCTATTCAATAGGGTGGGTTAAATACAGAGAATAAATTCCACCAGCCTTGGCCATGTTGCAATAAAACACTTTGACCAGTCATGAGCCTACATCTCCAGATCTAGTAAGCACCCTGCCTTATAAAGTAAGGCAGTAGGCTTACTGCACAAGTGTGGTCTAGCATTCCCATACTGACACTACATAGTATGTTTTGGGGGTTTCATTATGTTTTATTCATAGCTTGGCTCAGTTCGGACATGACACAAGTGTGTTGGTACTGTAAGCCAGCCAAAGCCCATGTGGTACTGGGTCACTTTCAAATGCTGCTGCTGGCATACAAGCATACTGGTTTTCAAATGGTGCTCTCCCACTCAATCAGGACCACACCTGCCCAGTGTTCAGACAGAAAACCAAAGACGATATTGTGCCATAACCACAGCCGGGCCAGTGTAAGTATAGAATGACTCTGTTGGGAGAAAAGCAATGTCTAAATGTCG
>OMLC01068267.1:0-10224 GCA_900302585.1 Regalecus glesne
ACACACACACACACACACACACACACACACACACACACACACACACACACACACACACACACACACACACACACACACAGCAGTATTCAGAGATAGGAGTCTATGACATTTAAAGAACATGGGTAAGATGCTTGAGCAGTGTTGTGGAAGGAAGGGAAAACATCACTACACAGCCAGGGGGCGTTTGTATTCCTGTGATGGTGAATCAATCGTTGAATCACACCGAGCACAGCTGGAGTTGTTTTTGTTGGTCATGACAAGTGCTTTATATCAAGCTAAACCTCAGTCCAGGTTGACGTTTAACTTTGCGCACAGCCACAACCTACTGCCAACCCATTTGTTTACCAATGAACCGAAAAATCTGTTTAAGGTTGCCACTTAAAGCTGCACCCTATAACTCTGTTATAGGCGATCAGAAGGTTGCAGGTTCGACCCCCGGTCCTGCAGAAAGCATGTCGAGGTGTCCTTGAGCAAGACACTTAACCCCTAACTGCTCCCCGAGCACCATATGGTGGCAGCTCACTGCTCCTATACAATAGGATGGGTTAAAATACAGAGAATTCCAAATTTCCCCTTGTGGGACAGATAAGGGAATCATTATTTATTTATTTATAATGGTCTGCTCTTATTGCCGTCTCAGCCATTTTCAATTCACTCTCCAAATAAGACACATGCCTATACAGACACACGCGCACACACAAATGCATCCCACATGCAAACTAACATGCACGCCTTACACTACTAAGGTGCACATCTGTGTCTATGTCAACTTGAGAGTTGTCTTCCTATCATCTTTAATAAGAGTATATGAAGGGTTGACATTCAGAGATGACACGTGTATGTACCCACACATGCAAGAGCGCTTGAATGATAGTAAGGATGTTAATTGGACGTGTGAGCAGTATATGCATGAGTGGGTCCCTGGAGTGTTGCACATCATACAGGACACTCCATCCTTCAGGAGAATGTTGATAAGTGCATTAGTACTGGTTGATGAATATTAACCAATAACCCACAACGTTCTGAAGATTTCCAGACATTTAACCATAAAAGATGGTAATGATATATATATTTAATATAATTCCTCAAATTCCTGAACCCATAACTGCCCCTTGAGTGCTATATGGTGGCAGCTCACTGCTCCTATACAATAGGATGGGTTAAATGTAGAGAATTTCAAATTTCCCTTTATGTGACTGATAAGGGAATTAATTCTATTTTTTTTAAAAAGAAGATAATATTACTTGCCGGCCCCAATTTCTACCAGTGGTAGATTAAATGGTGAACAAATGATGTTGACTGGAAAAAACAACTGAAACTCTTTGAAACATGTATTGTACAGGTTAAAAGCATCATTTTGTAACCACAGCCTGCAATTTCGTGATTAGAATTTCTCCTGGGCCCTCTTGTGAGCCAAGAAGCCTTGTCTGCGGTCCTATGTTGCCAAATAAAGTCCCCTACTCAGCAGAGTTAGACCATGCTATGTGTATGCGTTCCATCTAATATACCTCTCTCTACCTGTCTGTGTCAGTGTCTGCATGCATGTATGTTTCTGAGTGTGTGTGCACGTTCATGCGTCTAATATGGAGTAGGTTCTATTGTCTGAGTAACCCTGTGAGGTGCATAAGGGCTGACTGCACTTAACCATGTTAGTGTGTGCATCTGTTTTTGTGTGCGAGTATGAGCGACAGACTGCACTCACACACTCATTCATTTTTAATAAAGTACTTTGGAGATGCAGGTCATGCACCCTGAGCTCAGGGAGTGAGGGGAATTGTGTGCATGCATGTGTGCATGTGTAGATTAAAAGGGCTGGCTGGGTTTGTATATATTCTCTCTTTATAAGTGATGGAATTCTGCAAATTTAGTTGACTTCAAGCTGCAGTGTTTGCTCTTCTTATCCAACTCATGGTCTCGATGTGTCGCTTCTACTCCTAAATCCTCAATACGGATTCTAGTTTAAACCCCCCCCCCCAATATCCCCAAGCCATCTCTCTCTTGCTCATCCCCTCTGCAATTACTGCACTGCTCTGAGATGGGGGAAATGGGTTGCCTGGCAACAGGATGCAGCTGGACCAATAGCATCCTCCCAAATGAGTTGACTGTAATGTGTTTAAACAGAAAGGGAGAATAAGAGACATGGATGAGGGCTTAGCAGTAATAGGCAGAAAAGAAGAGAAGGAAAAGTGAAAAAAGGATGGAAAGGAAAAATTGAGCAGATTTTACATGAGAGATAAGGCAGGCAAAGAACTTGCAAAGAGAACAGAGAACAGTTGCATAGAGACAGCATTTTTAATGTTTCTTCCATTTAATTATTGGCTTTCTATTTTTCTTTCTTGTCATCTACCCCCATCTCTCACTTATACATAAAAAAGAAACTGGCACCGAGCAAAAACATCATTACACCAACAAATTCAGGCTCCATTGAGGCAGTGATCCTACCACTGACTTGAACCTCATTCATTCTCATCCTCACTATCTGTTACTTATGATGTGAATATGTTTAAGGGTAGCCTGTATATGTGTATTTAAGAAAAAAAATCACTTGACCAATCTCATAACAATCCACTAGTGGTGCAATATGAGTGGAGGATGAAGTCTCTTCCTGTCTCACACTTTCACACCTTACGAACCTCCCCCTTTTCAAACCATTCTATTCCCCCCTAAATACCATCTTCCTTAACCAAAATGTCCTTCCCCTTTCCTTTCCCCTAACAGTGTCATATGTGTGAGTGTGTGTGTTTGTGTGTGGGGGGGTAAGGATTTCTACCATGTTTGAATCAACCAGGGCGTGAGGAGATCTCTCCCCTGGTCTGTAACCATGGCAACCCCAGCCAGCCGAGAAAGGCCGCTCTCCTCCCTGTGGCTGTCAACTTGCCCTGCATCAATTCCTTCCTCCCTTCTTACACACCCCCAACTGCCTTCTTCTGATGCCCCTCCAGTGTCTCCCTGTCTGTTTCTTGTCCTTGGCTTTTCTATCTCTCTCTCTTATTATATCTTCACTACTTTTTCTCTGTGCATCACCATTCTCTCTTTGTGTTCAGTTACATTTGAAATACACATGGGTGGCTCAGTCAATTTGATGCCACCTCATCACAGCTTCCTTCAGCTGTAGAAATCAACACATAAAGAGTCAAAAGCATACACACGCACCTTTGGGAGTCAGGCTGTGAGATGGCATTGACAATAGCCTCAACTGCAGTGTCGAAGAGCTCAGGGTCAGGCAGAGCACTGAAGCAGTCCTGCACTAAGCCTTCGCTCTCACTGAGGGGTACATCAAGCAGGACCCAGGATGACAAGCAGCGCAGCACACGAGCCTTCACCGCCCCGGGGCTGTCTGCCCTGCGCAGCAGCTGCTGGAGTAAAGGGCATACGGAACTCCACTCACGGCCTAGAGCCCCCCGCACCTAGAGGAGTAGAGATGACCAGGATTATACAACCCATCAATTATAGGAATGTGCAGATCAGTCCAAGAGATCAATACTAGAGCTGATCAAGGCTCATTTTAACTTAGCTGTATTGGTTTTATTAAGCTTATCAAATCCTCATCCTTCATTTATTTTACCTCCTTACCATTGTTTACAAGCTAGCTGTCATATAGGTGTCATTAATACCCCATTGTGCTTTGTCCATGTTCCATAATGACATTTTCCACAGCTTGCCAGTAGTGAGGCACTTCTTAAAAGTCAACAAGAAGTAGCTATAATGTCTGCAGTATTGAACTTCTTTGTATTTGAAGATGGAAGCAACCCAACAGCAAAATGTAATCCCTACAATACTAGCGTATAACTTTAAGAGATCCATTTTAGGTATCATGACTAGTCCCTACATTGTGGGGTAGACATAGATCAAAAAACTTTGAACACTATTTATATAAGGCACTAAGAATTCCCTGAAAGGATTATAAATAAGTTTTGGTTACATTGAGCATGCCCTTTCTTATCTAAAATACGTTTCTATTTGCAAGATCTATTGTATCCTTTGCTAGAAAGTTCAGTTTTTACATGTCAAAATTAGTCCCCATGTTGTGGGGGTAGACATGGACTTGGATGGAGTTTAGGAGATAAAGGCCGGAGAGCCGCGGTGGCTCGGTGGTTAGAGCACCCACATGGGACTCAGACATTGCAGGTTCGTATCCCGCCGTATAGCTCGGTTCTTGTGAGGCATTCATTGTAAAGTGCTTTGAGTGGTCATTACATGAGAAAAGTGCTATATAAGAACAAGTCCATTTATCATACCCTTCCATGGTACCATGCCAACACTGGATTCAACCCTGTTGCATCAGACACATCAGTACCTGAAGTGAGCAAGCTAACCACTAGGCTACCGCAGCCCCTATTATATCCTTTGATTTTATATTAAAAACAATCAATAAAAACCATGAATGGAGAGTTGCAATGCTATTCTGTCATGCAAAGCTATTAAATTGACTGATTTAATTGGTTTTACTAACTATTATCTATAACCAGCTTATATCGTTGCGTGTCAAGTGTCAAGAAACGATAGCTGACTGAGCCACACTATTGCTTCAATTACTCATGTTGGAGGTAACAAAAACTTAGTGTCATCCCTAGTTATCTTTTATCTTATCATTTCACTGCTAGTATTCAAGCCTTTTTTAAACACCATTTATATCCTCTTTTCTTTCTTCTTCCTTTGTTTTAAACCCGCTATATAAATAAGGTGGATTGATGTGATCTATATTTAGGTTTGGTTCCTTCTGCTCAGCATTGACCAAAAATAAGAAATAAAAAAAGCAGGATTTTCTTTTAACTCTGGCTATAATATAACATCTTGGGCCACCTCAGGTACTGCAACAAACTCACCTGTCCTTTTCGGTACTGTGGCAGGCGGCTGGTCTGGAACTCCTCAGGCAGCACGGTGAGCAGCTCCAGCAATGCCAGGCACCGTGCCCGTCCATCCACCCCTCCTCCTTCCTCCTGGAACACCCGCACCATCTCTGCCACTGCGCCAGGCCAGGCCTCAGGCATGGTGTTGAGCGCCAACGAGGCCAGGGCCACACATAGGCGGGTGAGCACCATTTTAGAGCCGGAGGAGAAGCAGGCAATTTGGGAGAACAGCTGTGTCTTCAGTGACTCGTACTGGTCGGTGGGAATGTCTGACCAGTACCGAGAGATCTTAGTGTGGAGTGCACTGGCACCAAAGTACTGGATCTCTGGGACCTGCAGAAGGTATATTGCTCAACAATGATATGAAATATGTCTTTAATTCCAGGTATTTGTGTATGTGTGTCTCAGTCATACCTTATCTGGACTAAGCAAAGCCCAGCAGAACTGCCAGGCTTGAGGGGAGACTTGGGCTTGCATCAGCCATTTCTGAGCCAGGTTTTTGTTATCAATACTGGGATCATAGTACAGCTGATGGAGAGCCTAGAAATAGTCCAAGAAAAAGAAAAAAAAGAAAAGAGAGGTGAAGCAGGAGGGGAAGAGAAGCCCTGTAGACAAAAAATAAATCCAAGAACTATGAGCAGGTGAAAAACTTTGTGAGGGAAAAAAGACTAGCCATGTTTACACTCTCGCTCCATACAGTGATGCTAGTAGGTGTGAAGGACAACAGACCAACTGAGAGAATGAAAGCTATGTCAGTTGAGGGTTTCTCCTTTGTGCTGTAAAGCAGCTCGCTATGTTAAGTACATCTTGCCTCACTTACCAAAAGGTGAACATAAACACACACACATTATATATGTTACCGTTGAAACTTAGAACAATTGAGAAAGCAATGAAAATAGCTTTCTGTTAAGTACAGCTCAGAGAGAGTCAAGTGTAACACGAGGGGGGTGTCTGCAAGACTAGTAGAGGGAGTGTGGAAGAGAGCAAACAAACTATAACCTGGACAGTGCTGGATGAGAGATGCCACTCTGCAAAACAGCCCAATTGCTCTCTCCATCTCTCTCCCTCTACCCTTCTCCCTCTGAGGCACACACATATACATGCGCTCTGAACCAGAACCACTGGCTGCCAGCACTAACAGTCTGACAAACAACACAACACAGAGAATCCTTTGGCTCAATCAGCTTCTGATCATTGTCTTCACCCCTGCAGCCTGCACACATCAATTCCTCCATCACCAGTCCTGCTCTCTTTTTTTTCTTTCCCTCTTCACCATCTTCCTCCCTACACTATGTGCCCTCTGCTCAGTTTTCTGTCCATTTCTCAGTTCTCCATCTTCATCTCAGCTTCCTTGCTATGTCCACACATGCACCACAGCTAAATTCTCAATTATGGCGTTTTGAGCCAAGTAACTAATGAGGTACAGGATAATAGTAGTAAAGATAATGATGGGCTACAACGCACACTGATAGGACTGCTGTGGCAGACTGTCGATACACCAGTGATGCCTACTGGGAGCAGGGGGTCTCAGGTGGCTTGTTCTCTCCCCATCTATAACCGTGCCTCAATTATCTGTCTCCATTTACCATAGGAGTCTCTGAAACATGCCGGGCTGTGTTGTTAACGAGCCAATAAGTTGAAGAGAGTCATGTGGTGTCTGGGTCTAAGTGAATGCCAGAGAGAGAGAGAGAGAGAGAGAGAGAGAAAGAGAGAGAGAGAGAGAGAGAGACAGAGGGAACTAACAAAGAACAGCAGGTGTGTACATGCGAGTCTCTGAAACTTGCTCAGCTTTTTATCCTAATGCAGACCTTTCCTTTTGAAGAGGAAGCTCCATTTATTCATCAACGTACATAGATACAACAAAACATGTTCTCTGCATTCAACCCATCCTATTTCAGAGGAGCACTGAGAACCTTGGTCCTTTTGTACAGGTAGGAGTTGAACCCTATAACGTGCATGCATTTTTGATGGTGGGAGGAAACCCATGTGGACACAGGGATTACGTGCAAACTCCACACACAAAAGGATCTGAGACGGAACTCAAATCCAGGTGCTTCTTACTGTGAGGCAACGGTGCTAACCACTGTGCCATGATAAAATAATTAGCTTTCGTCAAGGGGAAAGAATCACCATTTTCAACAACATCTCTATATATGTTGTCATGATATCATTCCATTAGCAGCCATAACACTGAGCTGTCTTCCACGTCTGAAATGCTGCTGACTTTAGGTAGAACAGTGCCAGCGATGTGAATCATCATCTTGATATGGCTTTAGGTGGCATTTGTGACAACAGCATACATCATTTTTGCATTTTCTTTCCTTCATGTGAAAATTAAAGATTAGTTCTTTATCTGTGCTATACATTCAGTGGACTAGACCAAGACAGGGTACGTTATGTAAGAAAATTCAAATACTAACAATGCTATTGTTAGTTAATGTATAGCTGTTGTAGCAATTACCCCCCAACTGTCATATTAAGACTGGGATTCATGTCATCAGCAAATGGTTTCTCACACAATTTCCATACCGTTCCAGAAACACATAGAAGACTGCTCAGTATGAGCAGTATGAGAGATGATGCAAAAAATGATTCCTAAAAATGTCTCTCCACTTCCAGCATGGAGGGGCAACCATTGTAATTATTCAATTATTGATTTTTTTCCCTTCATAATCAAAACAGATTAACAAAAATCTTGCTTGGGAAAGAGATACAATTCTATTATCAGCTTGTGATTATGGCAATGTCTGTGTGGTTGGATCATTATGGGGCCTCTGTGCTGAAAGCCTGTAGAGCAGTGTCTACTGGCAGAGCTCCCTTTATCCACTTGCTCTATAAACATGGCTATGATGAAGAAGGAAGGATTCCCTTATCAGTCCCACAAGAGGAAATTTGGATTTCTCTGCATTTTTGACCCCACCTATTGTATAGGAGCAGTGAGCTGCCAACATATGGCACTCGGGGAGCAGTTAGGGGTTAAGTGTCTTGCTCAAGGACCCCTCAACATGCTGTATGCAGGACCGGGGATCGATCCTGCAACCTTCCGATTGCCAGACGACCGCTCTACCCACTGAGCTATGCCGCTATCAGTTCAAAGCAGCAGTGGCTCATTACTGCAGTCTGCTGTGTGATCTCAGACCACTCCTTATCAAATTCCAGATGAGGCTGTCTGTGTGTGCACACACAAAAGTCCATCCATCCTGGGTTCATACCAAAGCTTAGGTTGTAAAAGTGCCTGGTCATTTGCTGCTTTAATCTATTAACAAAGCAATGTATTGTACTTCAGCAAGTCATATGCATATATTTGTCATCAGTAATAGGTGTTCTGGTGTAATTCGTAAAACAGTCATACTTTAGCAAAAGGTATTACAGACCAAAGAAACAGTTGGTTTGGTAACGTAAGCAGGCCTAGTGTAGAAACCTCTACAGATGGTTGTAGAGTAGAGTGCCAGGACCACATGGCTTCACCTGAGGATGGACTGCAATTGCCAGGGCACTGTCAGAGGTCACTATGCTTGTCTACACAACTTTTTCAACACAACATAATACCCAGGAGCTCTGTAGGTTAAAAAAAATAAAAAATAAAATCTGCGACACAAAGTCAGCGTCTGTTCCTGCACATAGCAAATGATTTGACCAGCATGTACTTGGCACTCACTCTCAAGCTCAGGAGAAAAAATAGTCTTGCCGTTGCATGGTGTGAACATACGCTGGGTGAAGGTAAGAGGACCATGCACTCAATGTGTGTTAACTATGTGTTGCGGTGGACAGAGTGAACTTCTGAGGCAAAATGTACCATGGGAACATTAGATCATTCAAAAGAGAGAAGCAAACAGGGGACCTATGAAGGTAAGATGGAAACTTCTTTCCTCTGATGTGGTCTGTAGACAATATACCCCAAAACACATCTTTGAATCCCACGCTCCACACGACAGGTGATGGCATGTCTTTGCGCTAAGTTCAGTGTGTTCCCAGCACCATCTGTTCACTAAATATTATAGCCAACACAGTAATGGCAGGACATCTATTATTTCAAATGTGTACTGTAATATTGAAGGAAAGCAAGATTATTATAGAAACACTTGATATCAGTTCATTGCAATGTAACAACTAGTAGAAAGAGAGCTTTGTTAGAGAGATGAAGATAAAATGTAAAACAAAGAATAGTTTGTAGAAGTGTGTGTCAAATAAGAGTGTGCATGGGTTAATGCTGAATGTTACTGCAGTCGACCAAAGGAGAAATTAAAAGATCCCTATATTTCTAATAATTATGAACTCTAAAGAGGATGCAAGACCAAGCTCCCTACATACCATGAATATACACATTTCTCATATTTCTTGTCATAAAATCCTTGGTTAGATTAAAAAAATGACTTCTCACATCGCTCCGAAGACTGTTTGCCAATCAACACCTGATCTTAAAACTGAAATATTTTCTCTCCCTGCCCCAAAAGAAGAAACCTGAATCAATAGGTTATGCTGGAAATTGTATTCAGATTAATACACATGCCATGTCATGAAGAGAACTTTTACTCCATCCTCTGTTTATGTTTGAAATCCAAGCACAGGGACTGTACTGCTTTTATTCTCTCTTTCTATACTATCAATGAAACAGTACCACTAGAGCTCAACTCAATTAAAAACTGGATTATCTCTACCTGTATAATTAAACCTCTGATTTAAATTACATTTAAGCTAGCAAAGTGGATCTCTATATGTCATGAAAAGTTCAATATTAAATGGATATGCCCCATGTGTAATTGATAGCCGTTCTAATTATAGAAGGACAAGAATGATTCAGACAGACTTCTCTTATACTACAACACCTATGTCGTCCCCCTGTTATAAGCTTTAGATGAATCCACAAAGACATGACATAACTCCTTATGCCCTCATCTATACATCAGTTAACATTTCCAAGCCAAACATTGTATGGGAAGTGCTTTTTCATGACATGAAACCATACTGCTTCTCACTAATCATCACCTTTCCTCTTTACCGCTTCCAATACTCTTTCCCATATCTTCATACTGTGGCTTTGTACCTCTGTAGTTACTACAGCTCTGCACATGACCCTTGTTTCTGAAAACTGGTACCAGTATGCCTCTTCTCCACTCCATAGGCATCCTCTCATTTTCTAAGGTTGTGTTAATGTAGTTAAAAACTCCACTGCCATCACTCCTAAACATGTACATCCATCCACAGGTATGTTATCTGGACCAACCACCTTTCCACTCTTCATCCCCTTCACAGCTGCTCTCAAAGCATCCTTAGTAACCCACTGTACTTCATTATTCACTATCCTATAGTTGTCATCATCATCTCCCCCCGTACATGTACACACACACACACACACACACGTTTATGTGCATAT
>OMLC01068269.1:0-10740 GCA_900302585.1 Regalecus glesne
ATTCCCCACGTACATCCTGCTTGTAGCCCATGTTACACTCGCAGCGGTAACTGTTGGGCGTGGGGATGCAGCGGCCATTCAGACATAGGTTGGTGAAATGTTTGCAAACATCAATGGTGTCATTCACTGATACTGTGCCTGGAAACACACATGAATAAACCGTGAGCAAAACAAAAAGGTCGTAAAAAACCCATTAGTGTGAGCCACATACAGATTTGTCCTTGAACTTGTATATTATCTAAATCCTTTAAGTGGCCACTCTGTCAAAGTAAAGCTAAAACAAGCCATCTACTCTTGAAGCCAAATGAAAGCTCAGATTTTTAACCAGATCCACTAGAACCAAAGTTTAATTAGCCTATTCAGATCCAAAAACAGAATAGACCAACCTATGTTTGTTGGGGTCTGAAGTCCGCCTCCATTAACTCCGCCATTCCCGTTAATGCTTCCTCCATTACCGTTACCATTAGGCCCGTTAGGGAACTTGAATCCGTAGCTGAACCCATTGCCGTTGCCATTGGGGAAATGTCCATTGGGGAGATGACCATTGGGGTAGCCATTGGGGAGGCCATGGCCTTGAGGAACCCCCACAATACAAAGACGCCTAAACTCATCTGCAGGAAGAAATTAAGACGTTAATTAAAATGTTGGTTTAAAAAAGCTTATTTTTCCAAATTTTCATATTATATCAGTAGCCAATTTTAAGAAAAGCTTGAAAAAATAGAATAAATTTGTGGAAATGGAGAAAATGGAGTGTTACATATTTTGCAAATGTCATGACAACATATAAAAGATGAAGCCATCCAAAATAAGTGTGTGTTAATTCATTAACTTTGATATACATTACACATTTATCCTTCAGGGTACCAATAACTTTGAGCATTCTGGCTTCTGATGGAGCTATGATGAATGAAACACTACAAATGTATTGTAGAAGCAGTGCTGTGAATATAGATCAAATCCCTTAGCCTTTGCTATGTTTCATTCATTCCCTTTCTACCATTGTCGCCAGTTTTCTCTTGTGCTCTTAGGGTATGGTAACTAAAAGCTGTTGATTTTGTAAGGTTATCTCTATTTTCCAGTCATGCCAGTGGGAATTGAGTGACAGGTCTCTCAAAAAAAGTCTGATTTTGCACAGATTGCTATCAGATTCCCAAAACCACAAATGGAAGTGGAAAGGCGCAAATTGTTACCTCAAATCTAGAGTCTGGAGGCAATCTGGCCACAATGTGCAATGCCAGTAAAAAAACAAAAAAACAAAACAAAAAACAGACAGATTAAAACATCTGCAGCAACGAGAGATGAATAGACCAAATCAAAGTTAAAGTCCCCATGAAATAAAAACAAAAATTTAGGTTTTGTTTGTCATAGGTCTTATACTGATTGCTAGCTGTATGTCATTATCTGGCTCAACATTGACAAAGGGTCGTTTTGCTTCCTAATGGTATTTTAGAGTTTTTAATATCCTGGAAAACAACATAAAAAATACTGATGAGTCATCATGTACTTTGGGGCATATAATAATTTTGTGTCCAATGCCAAATATTACGCTTTCTCCGATTTTTATGCCCCTCCCCCTTAACTATAAATACTGGTTAACAAAGTTATGGCGGTATTCACACATTCAAAGATGAACCCTGCCTCGTTCTGCAGGCTACAGCCAGATACTTCTCTCATGTGGGACCCTGGCACATTCAGTGCTATTGACTATTGTAAATGTTGATCAATATTTGACATGTCCCTCTCTAACTTAATGCTTTTGTAGGAAACACGTACCTAAGAATCAAATAGCCTTCTACTAGCTGTTTTATGGAGGCTCTAAGGGTAGATAAAAAGTAGTGTAATCTCATGAAAACAAATAAATCAGATTTTTTGACCATAGCCTATCTGACATATATTGTTTAATGGAGGTGATTTGTTGGAAAACGTTTTATTTTAGACTGTCTTAATGATCTTTTGCTGAGATTAAAGGGAAAGTATAGCCATTTAAACATTTTTCATCTGGTCCTTTCCATACAAAATAATTGATGCACTGCTTGAGCCAGTGACTGTTTTAAAATTGCACTTACATAAATAAAACCCCCTGCTGTTCTCTGACATCAATATGTCTACTCTGTTGTTTGAAGACTAGAGGCTAGAGTTGGACAGCTTCATCAAACACACTCATGCATAGCAACAGGCACATGGTTAGGGATGCACGCATACACGCTGAGTTAGTGAATCTTAGAGGTTAAAAAACTCCATTTGGAACCAAAGCAAAACCTCCCACTATGAAGAATAATAGATGTCAAGGAGTACAGACGTCTGCGCACACACGCATTCATAAGGTCCTGCCTGGCAATGCGAATGTGAGCAGAATATCTTCTGTAACAGATCAGATATAGATCATTCGGTCTCACGCAGGGGGATGAGTGTGGCATATTCCAACCAGACTGAAGTGGTGGGGTCCATTTAGTCACACAGATCTTTTCCATATTTTCCTTTTGGTTGCCACTTACACTCCTCTGGTTTATTCCCAAATCATTCTCTTGTCTTTCTTCAGTACACATGTATGCATGCCGACACAAATACAAAAGACTAAGGAGTTCCTCTAGTATGGCTTCATGTTTGTCTAGTGTATCATCCTTGTGTTGCCATTATCCGTTATCATTGTCTTTATCTGCCTTTACTTATCATGGCTCTACTCACACCAAGCAACAGATGAAGAAGCAAAGCATTGCGAGGCTTTTAAAAAAACATCTGAAGAGGAAGGTGGTCAATATTCAGCCCTGACTTCAAGTTCCAACATGACACATATGCTTTATACCTTGTTCAGCAAAGTGATTGGAGAAAAAGGCTGTTTGTTGGATGGTGGGTGGTTGACAAGATTTGAAAACAGTCCAACTGTGTACATCCATGTGCTTTTTTTTCTTCTGTTGTCCAACCCACCTGACCCCCTGACAGGGCACATCTCTGGAATCTGTCCCAAGGCCCAGCAGCGGCCCGTGTCACAGCAACACTGCATCTTGGTATACTGGCCGCTCAAATCCGCTGCACAGCGCCCGTTAGCCAGAGCGGAAAAACAGGTCCCCAAACGCTGATCTGTAGGAGGAGATAATGAAGTTAAAGATAAATAGTTAAATTAAAGAAAAAGCAAACAGTTGAACAAAGATAGGCACCATTATACATGGCTGACAAGGAATCGCAATAAATGTTACCATATGTTTGCAATTACCGTTTAATATGATCAATTATCGTAAGAATCATGTTTTTCACACTGTCTTGAACGCATGTGAATCAGTATGGTGAGTGAAAAAAAGTGTTATATGGGTAGCTGCCTCTCAAGTCCAAATACTGGGGGTGGAAGATGGGAGGCCAGTCTTACCCTTTTCCTGGTAGCTGGATAGGAAACTACTTTATGAGCTGGGACTAGGAAAGGTTGTTTAGGGTCCAGAGTAACTGCAGACATCTAAAAGGGGCCTTCTGAAAGGGCTCTTATTTGTTACAGTTTCCAGGGTCAGGGTCAGTGGGGTAGACAAGGAGGCCGGGGGTTCAAAGAGCATGTGTAAAGGGAAAAGGGGGAAACAAGCTCTCTGGGTATTTGTATTGGGTTTTTCCTGTGTGTATGTGTGGGTGTGAGGGGGGATTATTCAATTTTGAGAATGTATTTAAGACAAGGAGTGAGGGGAATTTTAATGTGTTCAGAGAGAGAGGGGGGACTGAAAGAGAAAGGGAAAAAAGCACAGGGAATAGAGGGAGGAGTGTACGTCGATTAACTCTGCTAATGAGCTAGCAGTCTGGAATTAATCAGTTCCATGTGCAGCAATCCTTTCCAATTGAAGAGGACATAAGAGGCCACACTATGTCTGGGAACTGCATTCATACGCATTTATATGTACACACACATCTTCTAACACAATACAAGAGGACAAAAGCTATACCTTAATATACATACATGCATTTGAATGCAAAAACATAGATGCACATGGTCATACAAAGGTACTTTACAATATGTCACATATTTTCACATATAGTAACACATGGACATATACACTTCCTTACATCAATGTGCTTGAATACACATCCACAGATGCAAAAACACACACATGCACACATGCATGCAAACACACGCGCGCGCACACACACACTCACACACACAAATTGTATTTCCAAAAGTCATATCATATGACTAGATAGGCAAGAGACAAACCAATGCGAGAGAGGCTGAGGGAGTGGGAATGGGAAAGAAAAAAAAGCAAGGGAAAGCAAAAGAGTGAGAAAGAGAAGTGAGTGGAGAGAGTGAATCCTGATGGAGATGATGATGACTTAAATTGGATCCAGACCGAGGAATTGCCCCACTACCCCAACACATGCTTTCATTTGGGGAGGCGTTTTTACAGACTGTCTGACTGACTGGACTAAGGCTTTTTCAGGTTTCACCGTGAAACAGGGCATTAGGCTCTGATTACGGTCAACCCGTAACAGCTCTTGTTGGCCTACTTCTTCATGACTCCCCCATAAGCACACTTGGTCTATCTCACTACACCTGGAAACAGAAAGTCTTCAGCAGAAAAACATAGGCTCTGAATCCATACTGATAACAAACTGAGGGCAGGAAAACAAGTCCCTTAAAAACTCTTTAGCCCATCTGCATCACCTTACATCTTCTCAGCACTGAAAAGCGGGAGATAAATAAAAAAGTTGTTTGTATTAATTAATTAAACAAGGAATGGCGACAAGCACAGGTGCAAGTCCATGGGTACTGGGATGGCATCCAGTGCTTTACTTGTGCACCCGTTCATAGGGTTAGTGGTTGTTTTTTTTTTTGTCAAGACAGTACAAAAGTGACAGGGGCACAGTAGAAAGGGACTCTGGTGAATCAAGATTAGATTAGTGGATGGACACATGCAGCCCGGGAGGTGGGAGAATTAACCATGCAACTATCTTTGGCCACATGGGAGGCTAATCACTGGATGTGGGTCATATAAAGAGAAAAAAAGAGCAGGGCTTTGGTCTCTAGGCTCTTCCCCAGCTCGATGATTCCAATAGGCATTTGAAAACATCTCCATGGGACCTGTTGGCTTAGAAGAGAGAAATAGTCTGGCCTTGGAGAGATGCCTTGGCATTGAGTTTGAATTAACAATAAGTTTAGATCATGCTTGAGTTCAACCCCAGACAGGTTTAGCCTTACTGGCAATATCCAGAGATGGTTTGACCTGGGTTTGGAATTCCTTGGGCTCTCTTTGGTCTACTTGGATTTTGTTCCATCCCATTTTGAAGCGGTGATGAGACCAAGGAGGGATATCAGACATTGCTGATACTATATCTAGTCACTGTTTTATTTTTGTTCCGTGAGACTCTCTCTTCTTCTTCTTTATCTCTTACCCCCTTGCCCTATCCCTCTGGTGGGAAACCTCAGCCAAAAGAAGAAAGATCAAGGATCCAGAGAGAGAAAACAGAGGGGAATGAGAAACAACGTTGGGGGTGGGTGGGGTAGTGATAAAGAAAGGAGGAAGAAAAAGTGAGAGCACAGGGGTACTGCCTAAGATGGACGGTCAGATGGATCAAGAGTTGAGGATCAGAATTTAAAGACAAATGTTACACATATACAAGGACTTCGAGGGGTCCCCACATGTAACATATAAGATGCAAAACAAGATTAGTACACAGGTGGAATATTTAGGTAGAAAAGGGAAATAAAAAAATAGGGAATGGTCTCCCTTTTATGTGTCGGTTAAAGTGGATAAAACTACATTTAACAAATATAGGAGGAACATATTGTCATTCACTGTCCCTTGATATGATTCAATTTATAAGAAATACACTGACCGTGATTTGTGGAATATGGTGCTGATTAAGTGGCATTGGTAAACACAGTTTCAGTTGGACTACTCAGTACTTTACATCCTCTAATTACTGCAGCTATATTGTCTGTGTGAGATGAGGCAAGAAAAATAGATAGCAGTGAAGGAGACGGAATAAGAAAAGTGTATATAAAGATGAAAAAAATTCTCCATGCTAGCGCCATTAGCATTTCTATACTGAAGATGATGGTTAAGGGATATAGCTAAAATGAGAAGTTGGAACAACTGGATATCCAGATGAACCAACTTCTCATTTTTAGGATTCCCTTACCTGGATTCACGAGACACTGTTTCCACAAAGAGACAGATGCACAGGAAAATAAGCTGTAGTGGAGAATGGTCATTAGACCATTGGGTCATCTCGTGTGCACACACACTCAAGACTCACATGCTGTCACACGCTCACACACACACACACACAGACACAGACACACACACACACGTATCTTGGATGTGTGTTTCTGAAACAAATTGGAGAGCACTTATCTTGATTCTGTTTTGTCCCTGCTCTGCACTTCTGTTTCAGAAACCCACATTCAAGATAAGATGTACTATTCATATGTTGCCTTAGGCTTTTGTTAATTCTTCTTGAACAGTTTTCTCTTTTTATTTATTTCCCGTCATTTTCTCTCTGTCAACGCCCCTGTCCCCCACCCTCAGAGTCCACACTGGCTCCACCTCACTATAGTTAGCAACATCATGTCTTTGTTTTCCTCTGCTCTTTTAAGCAATACCACATGACTGAAACCTTAAAACTAAACCCTATGCCACATCACAGGCAAGCTTGCACACTACCTGTGACATCAGCTCCTGCTCTGTTTTGTGTGTTTACACGTGATGCACACGTGTTTTTAGGTTGGTGTACACCATATGAACTAGTCCTATTCTGCTAGCACTGTCAACTCCTGCCCCCTTTTCTTATCTCAAAACATCAACAAACAAGCCCAGCTATTTTCAACAGCTGATGAAAGGCTGCATAAACACCTGAACAAAAGAGCAAAATGAGAGGAAGATAATGATAGTCATGATGAAACATTTGACGGGAAGCCCTGCAGGCGAGGTCACATGATTTCCAATAAGTCTAGTCTAGTAATCGCTCATGGTGCTTTACATGGCATGCTTCGCATTTACCGAGAAAGGGGGATTAAGCCCGGATGCCATTTTCCTGAGCTCCCCCTCCCCGCAGGGGTATCGAACCAGCTATGCCCAATTTGGAGATGTGCGCACAACCGCTAAGTCACATATTAACACCTGCTTCTATTTCAATGTGGCAGCCATTTTGTTCAAACTGAGGGGTGAAGATTGGGAGAATATATTAACACCAAGTAGAGTTTCACAGTAGACATCTGTGTAGTAGGTACAAACACAATGCGTGTATTTGTGTGTGTGTGTGTAAATGACTCAAAGGGGCACTGCCATGAGGGTATAGTAATGCTGTCAAGATGAAATAAGGAGCCCACGTGTCTGAGCCTGCACATGGTGACCAAAGGCCTCCAGGTCAGCTTGACTCATCAGAACACCATCCACAGGAAGGGGGTGGGGGTTGGGGTGAAGAAGAGGGAGAAAAGTTAAAGACCAGATGTAAGGGTTTAGACTACCCAGGTGAGAGAAAGGTACAAGTATAGAAGGCAAAGCATTTGTTTGCATGGGTGTGTTTACATGTTTTTACTCACCCACACATCTGGACCCATCTGTGCTGGTGATGTAGCCTCGTGGACAGGTGCAGACGTAGCTACCAGCAGTGTTTGTGCATTCTCCTCCATCACATACACCCGGGATGGTGCTGCACTCATCAATGTCTGAATAACAAACAGACATCCATTCATACTTACATTATGAGTTCCTCCCATCATGCAACTTACGTTGCCAGGTAAGTGCTGATTAAACATTGCGCAAGTGACAAAACATTTCACTTTGTTCAAGGTTTGCTTAAAACAACTGCAGTAGCCGCTTAAGTAAACCCTCAGCGCTCTGGAACAACAATGTTTCCCTTTGAGTAAATCAGATTAAATGGATCATAGCTCTGCATGTAGAGAAGTATTTTGGTGCAGCTTCAGCCTGGAACTCAAGCCTGTAAATCACACAATTGCCAATACACCCCAGCAAACTCCATAAGCTATCTTCAAGATCATTTTTAGTATTCCCTTGATATTCAACTCTCCAACAGACTAAAATCCAGGTTTCTGTCTAAGATGCTATGAGAAAATTTCCAATTTGGTCAGATGGAAGTGCTTTGATTGAAAAAAAGATAATCATAGAGATGAGAAAATAACTTGAACCAATATGGCTGAGCAGGCAGTATGTGACACCAGAATGATCAATTGCTACTCGGGCCATCCAGCCCTGAAAGTCAAATGATAGTGAGGCACTTTGAATATAATGCTGCTGTAACACTGCAATTTCCCCCTGCGGGACTCGTAAAAGAATATCTTATCTTATCTTATAAGAGTGTACCACATGTGTAGATAGCCAAAAGTTAATTGCATCTATGATGGCAAGCAACACAGAAATTGATTTAAATCGAGACTAAGGGCAACACAATGTGGTAGAGTAGGCTTCACAAAATGAAGTCCTAGGTATGGCTCAAGTGTACAATTAGCCATTGAGATCATGCCAGTCAATGTAGACCAGTCTACTTGATTCATGGATTTCTATGACCTATAAAACTACCTGGCTACAGCGCTTGGCAGGGCCCACCTTGGTGTGGTAGACTTTATTACAGTATAAAGTCATGTTATTCATGTAGAGAGGCCCCCTTGGTGCTGCATGTTGGGGAAACCAAATTGAAGTTGCAGAAGGTATTGAGTTTTTATGACGTGTCACACTTATTTATACGTATACGTAATTACTGTACCACTATGGGGCACAATTATAGTTGTGTCTGTGTGTGTGTGTGTATGTGTCTGCAGTTAGTGGTGTGTGCAGTGAGGAAGGGTGTGTTGGTGTTTGTGTTTCTAAGACTGAGAGAAAGCCAGAGCGACTAATGTATGTTAACACGTGTGCTTGCTTCTACACTCGTGTGTGAGTCTTGCCCTCTAATTGTGTACATGCATGTTTAATGGAACCTGCAGCAGGAGACTAAGGCTGGTGGTCTCCTGCTGACTGTTGTCTCGTGGCAGAGGCAGATATTTTAGGTGAAGCCATGATTACCCAACCAAATAAAGCTTGCGTCAACAGTGGCAGCGACAGCAGGCCAGACTTTAGACTCCACCCAGACAGTGGGACTGTTCAGGTCTATGGAAGGAAACATCTGCTATCTATATAAATGATCAATTGTCCCAATCAGCGTTATGTGAGGATAACTTGTGTTTACATACACGTATGCATGTGTGCGCGCATAAGTATCTACATATGTTTATATATTTTTGTATGAATGTATGAATGCACTTAATTTGTTAATCTGTCCAAAAGAAATGTGTATCCCATGTGTAAAACTATCTATGTTGGAGTTTTTTCAGTGTGAACTCATGAGGGTGCATGAGTCCCCCTGAGCGTCAAACCAACAAGAAGGTCCATGTGCATAATGAGAAAGTCCCCCAGATGCCGTAAGTGTTTCTTTGTTGAGTGCTAACAGCTGGCATTGTGCCAAAAGACTATATTTATGGAAGGAAAATGGAGGGATCAGAAAAGTAGAGAGAGGAGGAGGAAAGGCAAAAAGACTTAAGGGTGAACTGAAGAAAAATCTGAGTTTTGAAACCAGGTGGGCTATTACGCTCCAAAAAAACCAGCAGCCTCAACATCTTAACTGCGCTGTATCTTAACCACTTGAAGACCTCACTCATTCCACTGAGACTGTGTTTGCGCATTAACTTTGGCACCAACAAGGACATTTCCATAAAAACCTCTCCCAAAAGACTTTGCCAAATTGTAGTCAAGATTTCACAAAATGAGGCTCCTCTACAGATGTGTGATTTTTCTGTCACGTAATGAAACCTCAATGCCACTTCCACAACAGGGCAGCATTCAATTCATGCTTCCATTTTGTTTCAAATGTAAATCAAAACTGAAAATCACAGAAACTGAGTGGTTCTTTCATTATCAGTCAGACACTTTCCCACTACATTTAAAAGGGTTGAAGCTGTGTATTACCAAGTAATGACAGGGAACTTGTTCTCGTTTTTTTATAGAACCAACAGACTTTTTTTAATGGTGGATGAAGAAAATAAAATCAAGGAATTTATTACATGGGAGAAAATCACTCCTGATGCTCCCTGTTTCTCTGGCTGACAAGAAGCCTGGAGAAAGTGTTTCTAGTCACGTGTTAGCAGATTTATGATCATACCTTGTATTTTGTCTAACTAGGATTAAAAGCTGTGCCAGAGTAGAGAGTGAATGGTGTGGCTAAAAAAGTGACTTTGACGATCATGTCCCATCACACCAAAGCATTTCTGATGTACAAGTGGACAGTAGTGCAATTTTCAAATTCCAATTAATACACTGCAATACAATTGGTTAGATTCCTAATAAAGACTGTAGCATGTTTCCCCCCTCTCGCTTGCGAAATTGACACTTTAATCTTAAACCTTCACACTAAAGTGGTTACATTGTTTTGTCTTACGAAGCAATATAGTCGTGTCTATATAACTCCCCTGCCTCTCCCCATTTGTTCCTTCAGCCCACACGCTTCTGAGCTACAGGCTTCTTTCTAAAGACCAGTAGGCCTGCAGTCCATGTGAGAACATAGTAACTATTCATTGTGTCTGCAACACAGGCAATTCTCTCTCTCTCTCTCTCTCTCTCTCTCTCTCTCTCTCCCTCTCTCTCTCTCTGTCTCTCTCTCTCCTGTCTCTCTCTCTCTGTCTCTCTCTCTCCTGTCTCTCTCTCTCTCTCTCTCTCTCTCTCTCTCTCTCTCTCTCTCTGAGTGTTTGTGTATTAGCAGAATTTTAGATACAACAGGTCT
>OMLC01068270.1:0-10416 GCA_900302585.1 Regalecus glesne
AGCCTGTGCCCAGAGGATGTTGAACATGTGTTCAGGGTGGGGGTTGGGGACTGCTGACTTCATAGGTGGCATACTCACTTCCTGCATAGATGGCACTGCACCACCATTCAGTCCATTATTCTGCTGTCTTCAGATCTTGACCCCTGGCACATGGGTTCCATGGACGTGGCATTCCCACCACCGCGTGTGCGTGTCATCGGCGCTGGTTATTTGCGAGCTTCTGAGGAAGGAGGAAGCGAAGTCATCAGGGAAACATCGTAGAGTGGTTATGCAAAGTGGGATACTATGACTGTCAGCTCAAGTGGGTCACACAGTCCCCGAAACTCAACTTCCTCACAGGGACGATTTAAAAAAAAACAAAATAAAAAACAAAAACCTCCACCAATTTGGACACGAGTGTTTTCTACTTCAACGTGGCTTCTCTCCTCACACCTCCAGCGAGGGAACACGATTTGAGGAGATGCGCAAGAGCCCAGAAGATGATGTATCTCTGCATTGTTAGACAGGGGCACAGCATGAGAAATAAGGGGTGGGAGAGAGAGAGAGGGGGGGGATGCAAGTCGAGAGAGCTTTGGTCTCATTTATAGAAGGCTGGAGATGGGTGTAAAGAAATAAGCTCCCCTATTTCTGTGCCCTGTCACATGATCTGCTCTTAGATGATACGCTGTCAGGCTTGCTCATATCAAGAGAGGGCTCTGTCGCTACACTGCGACAAGATGGCACGATGGCACGGAAACTTGCGGAAACATGACAGTGAAAGAAGGATGCGAGCAGAAAGACGTATCCAGCACAGAAACGCACCAAACACATCGAGCATTCGGGGTGAAATGGTTTACATGCTGATCTGACCTCAGCCCCCCAGCCCACCACTCATAAAAAGGCTAAATATTCAGATTTCTCAAGAGGGACGCTTAATCATGGGAATTATGAGGATTTATGAGTTTCATCGGAGTCATCATTAGGCTGACTCACTTGACCAACGGGGGTTAAGGAGGAAGGAGTTGGGAGGATAGGGGAAATATGGAGACTGGGAAGAAGCAGCAGCATGAGGAGGAGGAGGAGAAGGAGGAGGAGGGGCTTTGTGTCATGAGTTATTTATAACCAGTTCCACTTGGGAGAGGAGAAATTAACTGGGTTTGTACATCAAAAAAAATGCTTTGTTCGCTGCTAGTTAAAGAAAAAGGTGCATCGTTCAGCTCGGCGTTACATGTGAGACGTGATGCATCTGGCCACGGTGTGTTAGGGACCAGGACACCCTTGGGTTTATGCTGTGACCTAGATTAGGCCATGATGCGCTGAGGCCTGGCAGGCTAAGCATGTACATGTATGTGTCCGCGTGTGTGTGTATACATGACACCTAATTGCGTATGTGGCTGTGTAAATGCGTAAGACGGGGAGAGAAGAAGAGAGAGCTCTGCGAGCACCGATGGGGAGAAGCTGCGCGGCTGTGTGACTAAAAGCCTCATCTGGGCCAAACACAAAGAGGTAAGCCTAGATGTGCGGAAGAGAGCGTACGCAGAGATACACAAACACACATTAAAACACAGCTTCGTGCGTCCAAAACAACCCTTACATAACTAATAAGACAAAAAAACGTGAAAAATTACGCAACCGCCCGTTACAGCATCAAGCTCAGATATCAAACCCTTTGAACTTAGCCAAATTATGAAACCCATGCCTTGAACCAGAAAGGTTCAGAGAGCAAAATAGATGGACCGGTTCTCACTTCTACACGAGGCTATTACCATTAAACACGTGTCAAATACGACACTAATACAGCATGACCACCAGGCCATCAGCACCGTGTGGCGTCTCCATTCATAATCTTTCCATAGCCCCATGGTATGGGTATACTTCACCTTCAGAGACAAACCTCCACACATTTTACATATGGCGTTTGAACTTTTCCCACCATAGCTCCTCAGAGTACGAGTGATGTATACTTTCTTTCTATTCCACACCTCCTTGCAGTATGAGCCATATACTTTCCTTTCATACCAATATCTGCTCACAACATGTGCATTGTGCTTCTGCTCTGTGTGCCATACCTCCACACAGTGCAGTTCATTCCTTTTCATTGGGTTACAGTGGCCTTATGCAAGAAATGAGTGAAATCATCTCGCCCCAGTTCCACTGCCCTGTCCCCTGGCCAAATTCCCCTGCATGTCATCAAACGGTTAACGCTGTGCGTCAGAACTGAAGAATACACTATGTGAGGAAACCACAACAACTTCTTTCCTTTTTTTGGGTCAATGGATCCATTTTGCCGATACGCATGATTCTGATTGTGTGGCCTCGAAATAACGGGACCCTTGAACCCAAGGACAGTCGTAAATACATCTGCTAAGCTGTAAGAACGGGAATAATCACTAATAATGTCCTGTGGCTATCGACAGGGGACACGAGGAGTTGGTCAAGAGGCCTGTTGAAAGTCACATGATGACTTATGATGAAGAGCTTTTCGGCAGACCAACAATGCCTCTTTAAGATGGACATGCTTATGGTGTTAAATTACGGGAAGAGAGAGTAATGGAGACTTGTCAGTAAACAGTTAGTCTAAACAGGAAATTGACCACTGTCCCACATTCCACAATCGGGCCTTATGACTTTAGACTCCAAAGTTCAGACATCCCACCCTGTAAAAAACTCACCTCTGGGAGATAGCCCCCTGAGGGCCCCCCCACAGCTGGCACATTCTGAGAAAACTGATAGGTCTACTCAGCACCTTATTTAGAGAGACCAATCAGGATGCTCCCTCTGTCACTGTCGTTATGTCAGTCATTCGCTCAAAAAAAAAAACCCATTTTCCGGGATATTGTGTGTAATTTGCAGGCAACAGGGAGCCGCTATCAACATGTGGTAGACTACGGAATGTCAGGGGGAGGTGGGATGTTGGGTATAGCTAAACACAATGTGAACATTGAGCCAAACATCTTAAAGCAACAAAGCTGATCATGGCCTACTTATTGTTGAGTTTACTGATTTTCACTGTGGCGACACCTCAACTGCATTTGCTTTTGTAACCGCTCACCACGGAAAGACACGGGTGAAAGAGAATTGTTAACGTCGTAGGCTGCTCGCACTCCCCGTCCACTGGCACATTTTTGAGAAAACCGATAGGTCTGCTTAGCACCGAGAGAGACCAATCAGGATGCTCTCTCAGTCACTCGCTCTATATCCGTCACTCGCTCTCTCACTCTTAAAAAGATTTTAAAAATTTCCAGGATGCTGTCTATAATTTGCGGGCATCAGGAAGCTGTGCGGGAGTCTCCCGGAACCTCTGGGAGAGGTGGGATGTCTGTCTAGCCTTAACAACTCTGTTTCTTCTTGAAACTGGCCACAGCCCAACAAATTCTTACTCATTCTACTGTTGTGGTGAGTGAGTGGAAACTATGCTGTCTCACTTTCCCTATAAAAATGCTCCCAGTAAACAGACATTCAAGTAAACAACTGCAAAAGTGTTCCTGATCTGGAATATCAGGGGTTGGCCATTGTGCCCTCGACACATTAGCAAGGGAGAGGATCATTAATAAGGACATTTGTTTCCATACAAGTTTGCATATTCACCCTGTGTTTGTGTGGGTTCCCTCCGGGTGCTCTGGTTTCCTCCCAGCATCATAAAGACGTGCATGTTAGGGTTCATACTCCTGCCTGTGGCCCTGACCGAGGCAATAGGAAAAAGAAGTGGAGTTGGTCCCTGGGTGTTACGGCTGCTCAGTGCTCCTACACAACAGGAGGGGTTAGATGCTGAGAATAAATTCTGTTGTATGCATCTACAATGACAAATGAATAAAACATCTTCTTCTGCTTTTGGATTAGGGTTTTTATCTTTTTCTTTATAAATATGGCTTGAGCAGTACCGAGTGTGATTGTGAGATTGCATAAATATCTCTTAAGAACAACCTTAAATGCCCCTGAAAATATCCTGAACTCAAAGATGTGTTTGACCGTCTTCATTATTTAAAACAATTAGACACCAGTTCAAATCTATATGTAATGAATATTTTATCATTTCTGACAGGTCATATGAAAATACATTTGAGATTACAGGTCATTTTGGCTGATCCCATATGAAATCTATCCACCCATCCATCCATCCATTAACCCCTTATCCGAAGTTGCATTGTGGAGTCATACTGGTACCTATCCCAGTACTCATTAGGCAAAAGGTGGAGAAACACTGGACAGGTCGCCATTCCATCACAGGGCTTGAGTAGCTAGAGGTTCAGTGTCTTCATCATGGACACTTCAACACACTTTCTCCAGCGACCAGATATCCAGCCACCATTCTTCCGATTACTAGATGACCTGCCTTACCTCCTGAGCTATGCCGCCCCACTCCTTATGAAATCCTTTGTGCAAATTACTCGTCGCTTAAGAATAGCTGGCCTCGCAGGCAAATCCCCTGTGTTATTCTGTAGTGCTGTTACAGATACAATTGATTGTGTTGTTGTACTTCACAATGAAGCTATTATAGCCCTTTTCGATGGCAATTCGAATTGAAGGATGCCCGGACCACAAATGAAGCAGAGGAGCCACAATAGTCTAAATGTGATGGATATTTTCAAAATGACAGGGTTGCTTTTTACACGTCGATCTAAAGTCTAAACTGTTGTATTATTGAGACAATATTAAAAACCATTGATTTCCTCCATAAGTGTGTTACAATATCCTCATAGAGGCTACATCCAACATGAATTGAATGCTAATCCTGAGGAATTACTTGTGCAATATCAGCATATGTCCGTAAACACGCTATTCTCGCTTATACGCTCCAATTCTTTCCAAGGCAGCTGATGTGAATTATGTTGAACTAGGCACTGTTGTTTAAGGTTTGTCGGTAAAGTGTTTTACTTCTTACATGCGTAACCTGTGCTGCTCTCTCCAAAACTCAGTGATGCCTTGAGACAGAGCTCTTTCCGCCAGGCCCCTGCATTCAGCAGAGGTAAACCCCACAAGTGTGGTGCCCTTTGTGGCCACCCCTTGCTGCTGTGCCAGTTCCGCAACCCTTGATGCAATAAGAGAAGCTGGAACGTGACAGTAGGGTTGATGGCTGATGTTGAAGGACGGCCACGGCTCGCCTGGAGCCATATGGCTTGGCATGCTCCCCTTCACGCTCTCCACGTTGCATGCGATTTCCACGGCACCCTCATGTGGCAATGCCAGCACCTGAACCCCAGGCAGGCCCCCTGGGGTGGACTCCCTTATGGCGGTGGCGATGCTGCGTCCTATGGCGATGTCCTGAGTGTCGATGGTAACATTGCAGTTCATCACGTAGGGGCTGGCACCAACGCCTGAATTAGTAAAGGCAAATGCAGTTGGTTATAATAATAATAATAATAATAATAATAATAATAATAATTTTCCCTTATCAGTCCCATAAGTGGAAATTCGCAATTCTCTGCGTTTAACTCATCCTATTGTCTAGAAGCAATGAGCTGCTGCCATGTGGCACCTGGGGAGCAGTTAGGGGTTCAGTGTCTTGCTTAAGGACACCTTGACGTGCTCTCTGCAAGATCGGGGATCAAACCTGCAACCGTCTGATCACCAGATAACCGCTCTATCCACTGAGCTATATGCTGTCTCAAATGACTGCAATGGCTGGGAATCGAACCCAGCTGACTGCTTGGAAGGCAGCTATGCTCACCACTGATACCACCATCGCTGGCTGATGAGGAGTATAATATCAAACTAAAACTAGTTTTCAAATAACGTTGCCTCAAACATGTCAGACATCAGTTTGTGTGAAATTCTGGGTAGTAGCGACAACATTTTAGATCACTATATGAATATATGGTGTTAATATGAAGGTGCAGTTAGTCTAGAACCCCCTACTTCTGCTTGACAAACACATTGCTCACGTCACTCTGCAGCTGCCCTTCCCGAGATCAGAGCATCAGCTATTCATCTTGCTCAGTACATCCTAGAAGACCCCAACTCGGTGTGTTCGACTGACCTGTGAGGCCATACTGTTTCTGTGGCCGGGGTCCCATGTCAGGCCGGACAGCCTCCATGTCCAGTATCTTCTTGAACCACCCCATCTCCTTTCTCCTCTGGGCCAAGCCCCGCTGCAGGGGGTCATCAGCCCAGCCAAACAGGAACGTGCTGGTGCCTCTGACACGCTGTGTGAGCCCCTCAGCCACGGCTGTGAAGTTGGTGGATAGGGATTAAATTGTTGCATTTCTCTATCCGTTGCATACCGTGGAGAGGAAAAGAGAGCCCGACGTCAGTAGCCTCATTCACTAGCCTCAAAGTATAAATGTGACAGTGGGTACACGAAGGACCCAGCTGTGGAAATGTCACAGATGCTCTTATGCACTGCACACTTTCATGGGAACATCTCCAAGTCAGGCCACTGCTCATGGAGCTGTTTATCCGACAATGGCCACCTAAAACAGTCTGAGACACGAGTGGGATAAAATCCCTACACGTTCAGATGGAATCAGTACAGGGGCTGTTTCTCTCTTGTCAAAACACACCAAACAGGCTGGGTCTTGGACAACGTTTTCCATTGGCCTGCTGATGTCAGGACTGTCTAAGAGGTCTTCTGGCTTTACTGAGTTTTAACCTCAGAAACCACAAACAGATTTTACAGCTTCAGATGCGTTTTACCACTTTGTTAACATTCACTAGCTGCAACGAGCACCTACTACAACTACAACTACAATTACTACAACCACTACTACTACTACTACTACTATGATTACTACTAGATTCAGCTCCTCCTGTCAGGGGTCACCACAGCAGATCATCATCTCCATCTCTTCCTGTCCTCTACATCTTCCTCTGTCTCACCAGCCACCTGCATGTCCTCCCTCACCACATCATAAACCTCCTCTTTGGTCTTCCTCTTCTCCTCTAGCCTGGCAGCTCCATATTCAGCATCCTTCTCCCAGTATACCAGCATCTCTCCTCCACACATGTCCAGACCATCTCAGTCTGGACTCTCTTGGTTTGTCTACAGACCCTCCAACCTGAGCCGTCCCTCTGATGTACTGGTTCCTAATCCTGTCCTTCTCCATCACTCCCAACAAAAATCTTAGGATCTTCAACCCCGCCACCGCCACCTCTTGTCTTTTTGTCAGTGATGAATGAATCTAACACGTACTAGTGTGAAAGATTTGCAGCAGCAAGGCACAATAGAAGCAGGGAGAAGGACAGCGAGCAGAGAAAACACCCGGGACACAGTCACAGCATTAAATGTGTATTGAGATTTCTGTACGAGCGGTTACCTCACTAGCATTCCATCACTGTCTCCCCATGCATACCTCACTCTCCATTTCACCTATTCTCTATCTCTCCATCTCAACGTATTAACCCTCTTAGCCTCTCGTATCACCCTCTATCTCTCTCACTGTCGGTCCACGCCACTCACTCACATCACCGCATTAGCCTGGAGCACGGCGAACGACAATTCAGCCTCAGCTATGGATTAATCACAGCCGGATAGATCAGAATTACTTTCAGGAGCACTGCATCTCCATTAAAATAAGTTGTCTACCGATATGCCCATACCCTGTTTGACTTTAACTAGAAGTTAGCAATGGTAGCTATTAAAGCAATGACGGAAGACAAGGGCATATGGATAGGGGTGGTGAGGAATAGCTCTGGATGATACATCTGTGATGCCCCATTAGGGAGTGCCAACGTTGGTTCAGTGGGCACTGTAAAGAGGCTTTTAAATTAGGCCCGGCCACATCTTACCTGCCTCTCTCAGGCTGAGACGATGAATAGCGCTGCTAGCACGTACGACACACGGTCCCATGATTACCCAACCGCCCACTCTCCATCCAGCGTCTTCCCACCCGTCCGCCAGTCAAATGAGTGCAGAGGTAATGGAGAGAGAAGCAGTCATTCCGGGGCTGTAAAAATGCTGCAGCTGAATAGGGGTAACCTATGCTTTGGTGCATGAAGGAAGCAGGAGCACTCTAACATTATTCATACATATTCACTGAAGTGTGTACGTGTGCTTAGGTTTGTTTTTGTTTTGGTGTTTGTGCGCTCGTCCAAGTGTGCATGTGTATGCAATGCACGTGTGTGTGTGTGTGTGTGTGTGTGTGTGTGTGTGTCTGAGTCATTATTATCATACTGACTGGAGTATGAGTGTTGATGTGCTGATGCTCTGACTGCCCCGGCCTCACCGTGGTTCATGGCAGCCCCCTAATGTGAGCTTGTCTTTTTTTTCTACTTCCCCCCTGATTTTCGTGTGCCTGACAGCTCTCTGAGATGTGTGTATACCGGGTTGTCAGTGTCCCCTAATGCGGGTAACGTACTGCTTTTATTTTCTGGCATAGTCCAGGAGGTAGGGCGGTTGTCGCGTAATTGGAGGATTTGTGGCTCGATCCCCGGCCCCTGTGGAAAGCGTGTCGAGGTGTCCTTGAGCAAGACACTGAACCCCTAACCGCTCCCCGGCCGCTGCAGCGGCTCGCTGCTTCTATTCAATAGGATGGGTAAAATGCAGTGAACACATTTGTATGTACAATGCAAAATAAAACTTCATCTTCTTCCACTTCTTCTTCTTCCTGCTTTGTTCCTTCCCCTTGTTTCTGCTGACCTTTGCCCCCCACAGCCCCCTCCCACTGATGAGTTTATCAGCCAAGCTGGCATTGTAGGTTGTGTCAGGGCTGATTGGTGAAAGGCTCCCCTTGCAAAAGGAGTTAATAAGCACATGCCTGAGACCCTTTACATCTGAGGGGGCACAGGGCCCAGCCCAAACACAGGCTGCACTGATTGCCTGTTTGTAATAAACATGAAGAGGGCTCGTGCTAAAGAATACAAAAGGCAGCCAGGGCATTGTCTGGGAAGAAGAGGGAGGAAGAATGAGCCTTCAAATGACTGGCCTATGTTTGGCTGTGGGAACTCTGACCTGACACCTGAACCAATTTTATAGAACATGAGCTTCAAAGAGCACTTTGATGGTGGAGGGAGTTATTGGGGAAGATCTGACAGGCCCGTGTGGCTTTTCATTCTAGATCAGCTCTCTGAATGGGAGCCAGACTAATAACAGAGACTGAGCAGTGCCTTGAAAAGGAAGAGATCCCCATTTAGGACAGAGGTGATGCTCTGGGAAATAACAATACCTGACACAGACACGTAAAGATGCTTGTCAGATGAATCTATTCACACAGCGCCATTGTTGTTATCATTATTATATCCGTCACCCACCTGCAGTCTTTGTTCCTCTACCATCTCTCCATATCCCCCCTACGGCAATAAAGTTGTCACAAAACCCCAAAACATGGCACATCATTGCCTGAAATATAAATAAGCCCATTTGTTACCTATTGATTTTGCTACCATTAGGAAAGTGAATGGCTTGGTTGTTGTTGAAGTGCAAGATATTGTGGGTCAATACTGTGTTGCTCTTAAAAGCCACAGGAGATTTTCTAGAAATTAGGTGAGCAAGGGGAGAAGACGAATAAGAAAAGACTCTCAGTTGAGTCAATATTGAGGGAGGAAAAAAAAAACTGAAGTAGTTCACGGACATCTGCCTGGCATTAATGCTATCAGGGAATCAGGGAGCAGCCGAGGCAGAATGTGCTTTAGGGAGAGGAACAGCCCTCAGCAGCTGCCTGCCTGGGCTGCTGGCACACATCAACCTAATATGTTGGAAACAGGGATTGATTTCTGAATGTTAAAGTGAAACCTTAAAGCACTGCAGCTACCACCCTGCTTCAACTGTTGGAGAGACGGTGGGGGTAGTGTTTTTTTTTATTTTGTTTCTCTCTTTATTTATTTTTGTTGTTGTTTTTTTGCAAGACAGTTTGGCATCCTAATCTGATTGTGTTCCTTAATCTGTGAGGCTCTACCCAGTTTAACGCGTCCAATCTGATGGCAGGGACAGCCGCCAATGACAGAAGAAAGATGTCAAATCTGGCCCTATCAGGGATTGGACAGGAGGACAGCATCTCTTGGCAGTGTAGGGGTGTAATGAGAGCTGCAAAGCCACGGCACTGAGACTCTCCTTTTCTCCGGGTCTAGGAAGGATTGCAGGATGTGAGATGCTCAGGGATCCTGAGGTCCCCAGCTGACTGTCTGTCATTCCCCTCGGATAGCTGTGCCCCTACCTACTCCCATTCCATCCATCCCGTCCATCCATCCATCCCTCTGTTATTTTAGGAATCTATTCTTGGTCTCCCGGCGTGTACAATCTGAATTATTAATCTGGAGAAATGGGATCCTTGCATGGTGGTGAAGCGGGATTTTATTTGTGCCATTTGATTCCATTAAGGCAGAGTAAACAAAGTGCAGGCCCCACCATGATTACACTGCCCCCTCCTGTTTTTTTCCCCTTTCTCACCTCCTTCCATCGGTTCCACTGTTCTTCCCTCTCTCTTTCTTAGCGGCCCAATCACATTCAACAGTATGTGGCTTACTGCTACGTGAACTTACACTGCAGTACTTCATTGTATAGTG
>OMLC01068271.1:0-20348 GCA_900302585.1 Regalecus glesne
TTGGTCAGTAATTCCTTTGTTAAATTGATATTTATGTTAACTTATTGCCTTTTATGTTAGGAATGTAAGGGGTCATACCGTATCCGACTAGGAGATAGTGCAACATGGTATACTGTATGTAAGTGTGCGTTTTACCTCGCTAGTTGTTTTTACTGTTTAATCCATACAAAATAGGTATTTGCACTCGAAATCTAGAGACACTATTAACGTTTTATTTCAATTGAATAGCCTATCAAAGACGAAACTGTTATATACAAATGAATGTCTGGCTCTATTTGGCCTAGTAGTGAAACAGTTTGAAATAGTTTTAATATATGAATTATATAAATATATATATAGATATATGAAATATCACAACAGCTTGTACAAACATAAAAGCGTTTTATTTATTTTTTGGTTTGTATCATACCAGCTGGATTAGTTGTGATCTTTGTTAAGTGTGTGTATTGTATTTATTAAAGAGATTTGTGTTTCTCTCCCTCCTGCCCACCATGTTTACTGTACGCATCTAGGTGTTTTACAAAGGGTCCTGCTGAAGTCTGCCTTGTGTGTGGGGGTCCATGCATGTGTTGAGTGTATGTGAGTGTGCATGTGTATTTGTGTGCGTGTGTGTATTCAATCCAAATAGTGAAGCCAACTGCATGAGGAGGACACGTCATGGGGCACTTGAGTCTGGAGGTGTTGTGAAAGAGAACAGACTATTCTACCATGGTCAAAGTTCTACCTTTGTAAAGTGAATAAATTCTTTTTATTTCATCGGGGTGATTTTATGCTGCTCCTTTTTTTTTACTTTTTCATTTCGTAGTAACAATCGGTGACCATGCTGATTAACCAGAGAGATAGGCAATACACATGATTGGATAATAGGGGTATTATATAAAACATATGAAAATCTATTTCAAATATCTGGCATGCAGTTACACAGGAAACAGAATATGCAACAAAAGAGGCATTTTGAGAGTTAACATAAATTCAACTAATACGAGTGATCGCTAAAAAAACAAAGACTTTTCACACTGTTAGTAATCCCACAGCCTCTTAATACAATAGAAACAGAAAATAAATACACCTCAAATATTCACTTGACACTGTAACACAACAACCAAGAAGCAGATAGGATTTCCCCTCTATAGGGGGGTAGACATGTGATCTTCAAGAACTGATCATGCCTTCAGCCGCCATGTTTGAGCCTTTGAACAGTCGAGTCCTACAGTATTGAGTCTTACATAGGATATTTAACTGTGACCAGCTCATAAAGATACGAGTGGATATTCGGTGGCTAGCAGGGCCGGGATCTCTCTGACATGGAACTAAATGAGACAGTTGTAGCCATATATCTGAGTGCTGGTCACCCATCGTCAGAGTCTATGTGAAAGTCGAAGGTCAGTCATCAGAAATGAAGTGGACTACGTACAGCCTGACGTAGTGGTTGTCCCATACGTACAGATGTCTATCCTTGGGACTGTAGGAGAGCATGGCAAGCACGCCTCCCGGTGACCTCAGGTCAAAGGTCACATTGACTGGCTTGCCTTTCAACAGATCGTAGGCAAACGTGACCCTTGTGTCTTTGGTGTCTGTGACGTACAAGACCCCACAGGCGATGAAGGCGTTGCCAGCCTTGGTGCGGGGGTAGGTGGTGTTAATGTAGGAGGTGACGGAGAAGGTCTTTTGGTCCAACTGGGCCACCATTATACTATCATCCAGACTGGAGGCAAATATCAACCACAGCCCGTTTTCATCACCAGCCAGTTTGAAGTAGGTCTTGGAGTTGTGGAGCAGGTAGGAGAGGCTGTGGTACAAAGCATTGTCTATGAAGAGGGTGCGGAGTCTTCTGGACTGCAGGTCAAATCTGGAAACACACAAGAAACACATTTAACTGGATCTGAACCCTTTGGATTGCCTTAACGAACTCACGAGCAAATGCTCTCATGTGGAAAATTAGCCCTCACCTGCCAATAGTGGAGGTACTAGCAATGTGGTAGTAGAAGGAACCATTGTGGACCGTGTGGCCACAGCCCTGATAGAACTTCCTGACATCTAAAGTGACGCAGCTCTTGTTCTGGAAGGAAGCAATGTTTCCACACTCCATCACCTCACGGCCTGAGGGGGAAAGGAGACATTCCTACATCATCAACGCGAATGGATACATACCCAGATGGTAGAAACTGGAAATAATCTGATGTTGAGTTATCTTTTTCAGCATCCTCAAGGATATCTCCTGTACAATGGCCTTAGTGTGGATTACAATTGATGTGATATTTCCTTTATTAGACAGACATCATGGTGGGTTTCCACCATCTGTCCTCTGGCCGACGTACCAGAGAAGTGCTCCGCCACCCATATGTGTTCGTCGTTTAGCTGAGCGGTGTCTTTCATCCACGTGCCAAATGTGTCATCCATTTCGGTCACGTCCCGAGGGTTGATCAGGGACTTGATCAGACACTCTGAGGGACAGACAAGATAGCAACATCCTCAGCAGTTCAGTTCTCAGCTTTGGCGTACCTGGTCCCAAATCCACAGGATAACAGGGATTAAAAATGCCTACCTTTCTTTTTAGAGGGTATTACTCGCAGTTTCTGACTCTCCTGTTCAGATGAGGTTTCGTCATTTGGAACAGCATACAAAGGCCCTGAAAGAAGCAGCAGTGTTGATGGTCCAATTCACTTTTAATGATCCACAGTAATGAAGCAATAAATAGCAGTTTGGACAAAGATCGCTCACCAAGGGTCTGGGCCACATGAAGGTGACTTCTATGGTTTCTATTTCTAGGTGGTCCCTGGGGCCCTGGAGGTCCTGGAGGGCCCAGTGGGCCAGAGGGTCCTGGTGGACCAGGAGGACCTGGGGGACCTGTGAGGAAGCCAGTCAACAATATATCTCAGCTTGACCCTTGTGTTGCCTTTAAGGCTGCCTGCTGATATTAAGGCACTTTAAATGCTATTCGTTACATTTTAGGAAGTTCTCTAGAAAGACCTTTATTTTGAAGGGCCCTTTGCTCAACGTCACAGGAAGTACTTGGTTTAAGACAGGAAGGCAGAACATTTTTCGCCACATGTCTGTCAGCAAGCAATTCTCACTGTTTTGTCTCGCCACTAACGCCGAGGAACCAATATCGTGAGTTCATGGTTTTGGTTGTACAAACAAGTTAACGTTGATAAAATATTCAATGGAGTATTGACCATTTTGACGTTATATTTGTTTTCATTCAAGTTTTTACTCCATGTCCAGTTTATCTTCAAGTGAAGACCTTACGGTAAATGGTCAACCGTAGCACACGACTCTCATTTGAACTCTGAGCTAAGTGTAGTACACTTTAGTACACACTTCCCACAACACGACACTAGAACATGCACTACTTGGAGACGAAGCTCCGGCTCATTCATATGATTGGCGGCCTAGTCTGCAGGCACTGCCGAAGTTCATCTGCGTTGATCTGAGGTGTCGAGTAGAGCAGCGATTGTTTCTCCTCATTGGCCACGATGATAACGTCGCATTCGATTCTGTCTGGCATGACACTTATTTTTAGTTTTAACATGTAACACAATATATACTGACGTTTTTTTACTTCTAGTTACAAAGGATGAATCTGTTTGATCGTGTTCCTGAGTGATGTTGTCCAACTTTTTTTTGCCCTACACCAAATTTGAACCTATAAATTTTAAATTGGAGCGCTGCTTAGACGATTTTAATTCTTAGCTGACCACATTGCAGTTTCTTCCACGCCACCAGAGGGAGACGATTCTCAGGCCTGCCCCCATCTTTTGCCGGAAACGTCTTCACCGGACGGTGTGCACCGGCACCGGTGAGCTTGAATGGCTGCCTCATCGATCAGCGGTAAGTGCGTTATATTTTATTGTTTTATTGTGTTTCGGGAAGCTCTCCTGTGAATTTGTGGAATCTTACATCTCACACAAATGTTGCTAGCTGTGCCATAGAGCGAAATGACGACAGGAGACAGCTAAGGAATGACTTGATGGACGTGGTCTGGGTGGTAAAAATGACACAAAATATTGTGAGAACTGTGTTCCCAAACTTGGATACGATGTATGTTGTATGCGTTTACATAAGAAAGCCAGTGACACAAGCAGAGACCCAACCCACGCAGATGACGGTCTGTTTGTTCCCTTGCCGTCGAGGAAGAGATATCGGGCCATCGACGCCCGAACTAGTAAACTGAAGAACAGCTTCCCCTGAGGTCTAGCTTCCTTCCATCTACTCACAACCTCACGTAGCTGTTGAGGACTGAGGTCTTCGCCGTGCATAAGTACATTTTATTTATTTTCCTCAGATAGAAGATACTGTCTATTTTTATACCTTTTGATGTTTTATAATCCAGGTAAGGGATTCTCAAAAAGGTGGTTCAACCGTTGAAGCGATTATAAGGGACTGCTAATGATGCCGCCAGTAGATATTCAGTGATAAGGCTAAGCTAGGCTAAACTCACAGTTTGAACATATGTTCCATGAGTTTTTCTTATTTCATGTTAACTGGGGCATATGGTAACCCCCCCCCCTGAAACCAAACTGTTCCTTCCAGCTGTAGTTAAAACGAAATATATTGAAGGGTCAAGAGATGATCCATTGAAATGGGCAACATTCTTCACCTAGGCAATATTTTTTGCTCAAAATATGTCATACGTCCCAGTCTTGAACCCTTTCTAGATGGCCATTTTTTGTCTAACTCTTAGCTTTCATTCAACCATGGATAAAAGCCTTTTTGTAGAAAACAAGCCCCAAGCATGTTGTGAGCCTGCTATAGTTTCCATCTACTTGCCCTCAAGAATGACATCATTTGATGGCTGTGCCTTCTCTCCAAGAGGACCTGGCTCTCCTCTTTCTCCTTTCTCTCCTGGTTCACCCTTCTCACCTGGTGGATGGGACACATCAGTAAAAATACATGCACTCAAGTCTATTGTGAGAAGCATGAATAATTCTAGTGACATCTCATCTCATGGTGAATCATGGCATCCGCTTACAAGGAGCATCCCATTCAGGGAAGAGGGTACTTTAAGAAAGACCTATCTGCCCCATTCAGCTGAAGTCCCCAACCACAATTATGAATAACATTAGCCCAGAAAGAGGAGGGGTGCACTTCCATCTTGCAAAGATGGAATCCACTATGAAAAATGTCTGCCATCAGTATGACACTAGTGTGTGTCTGTGAATGCTTATGGTGTGTGTGTCTATTTTCCATTTTCCCGTATGTGTGGTCTCTATTTGAAATTTTAACCCTGAGGTTATACTCAACCTTTAGACTGTTACATTGTCAAGGAAAGTGCTTTTGTTAAAATGGCCAACATTACCCAAGGCATTAAACAATGGATGCTCTTTACCTCTTTTTCCCCGTTTGCCATCCACCCCAGGCAGTCCATCCACTCCCGGAGTGCCATCAGTACCATTGTGGCCAGGCATACCATCCCGGCCAGGCAGACCTGCAGTAACACAAAGTCACTTGGTCAGTATACTAAGTGATGGGGAAGTCATTCATTGAGAAGACAGGCCGCTAGAAAGGAAAATTGACAACTAGTATGGTCTGAAGTCATTAAGATATTTAAAATTGAAAGAAAAAAAATCTCATGTCTGTTCTTACCTGGGGGTCCCGGGGGTCCTACAACAGAATACACAGGGTAGTTAGAAAATAAATACTGCTATTTTCAGACTTAGTCATTTCCATTCATGATATCTCTGTGATGTATACCTGCTATGCAGACTCCCTTTGTGCTGTTGCAAATATCAATTAACAATTTGATCTGGAGGCAAAAAGCAAATGGAAAAGTGAAATCAAAATCGAGTCTAACCAATGACAAGATAATTCCTTATTGATAGAATTGAATGTAAACAATTTGGATATTTATAACGTTGACATCTTGCCCAACATGCTCCATGTCAAGTTATGTGAGTCTATCTATGTATGTAGCTATCTATCTTGTCTATCTGTCTGTCTACCGTTCTTTCTTTCTATCTATATGTCTCACCGGGACCATGGAGTAGGTCATCATCGTCATCATATCGTCTTGCACTTCTGTCTTATAGGAACTCTGGGAGTGCCGGTGCTTGTGTTTCAGTTTATGCATCGGTTTATTCATCTCAATATCTTCTCCCTTCTCCCGGCTTGTCTCCTGATGGTGCTCCAATTCCTCCTCATGGTTTAACTCTTTCAGCTCCTGCTTCAGCCCTTTCTCTAGCTTTTTTTCCAGCTCTTTCTCCAGCTCCTGGCTCCTCTTGTTCCTGGAGTTGGTATACTGATACTGGTACTGGTGCTGGTTCTCAACATATACCGCCTGCCCTGCTTCTCTTTTGGGCACCTCCTGGAGGAACTCCACCACAGAGCTCTGCTCCACCTCAGTCAGCCTCTTCTCAGTCTCATCTAGCCGAACCCCTTGGTTGTTTTGCTGAATCAGAAGCACCATGAGGCCCACGGAGTTCACCAGTACCGCAGCGCATGTCCCATAAAGGACCGCTCGTTGAGGGACGGTCATGCTCGGGGTTGGGATCCACATCGTTTCCCCGTCTCCTCCCGTTTTAAAGATCACTGGCTAGCTTCAGTAAGGCAATCCTGCAGATCCTGTGAGTCTGGACTGGAACAAGTGTCCTAAGAATTCAAAGTCCAGCAGGGGAGAAAACGCCAAAGGATCACACAGCTCTAGTGGCTATTTATAACCAAAGCCAAGATCATTCAAAAGTGAGAAGTTTCTCCACTGCACTAGATCCTGTCCAAATAATTTACTAGTTACAAGGAGAATCCACTCACTGAGTCCAAATCTTCGCTTCACTTTTGACGTGGATGTCAGCTCCGTTGGTCTCTGTGAAGGCAAATGGCTAAATACGGTCCTTGTTGTGTTGAATGCCAGGCAGAGAAGGGAAATGTGTATGTGTGATTTTCCTATTGCATGTGTATGTATCTGTGTGTGTTTTTGTGTGTAAATGCAAGCCAGTAATGTGGGAGTGAGCATTACACAATCCTCTGAGCTTGTCTGGGAAGGACCCCCCCTGCCTGTTCAGTCACCTGATTTATATTCAGCACAAACCCATTCCAGTGCCCTGCCGTGGGCAGACTGACATCACACACATATGTGCACATATGTTCGCACACAAACATATGTTGACATGTCTGTACTCATAAGCTGCTGAATGGCATTTTCTTTTCTTTTTTCTTTCCTTTCTATTTTAAATTTCACAGATTTTTGTTTTTTGAAGAAGAGTCCCTTTGTGTTCTTGGCCCATGACATCTTTATGTATATGATTTATTATATGACATTTAGGAGTGATTTCATATTCAAACATCTGGTTTAGATACAACCTCTTTAGGAAAATACATTATCAGAGGAAGTATTCCAATTTTTGTATGAAATCAGTTTAATGTCATTTAAAACATATTCTTAAGCAACATTGTATGTTATTGTTGGGTCATGTGATATTACAACATTGCGGTCTCAGTTGAGAATCTTTTGTTGTCCTTAATCAAGTATTTTTTTCATTTCAACAACTTTATTAATGGTGATACCTACTTCCCAGAACTAACACTCTTCAACATGCATTATCGTCTCTCCTCACTAACTAAAACACCGTGGCTTTTCCACAGGAGTAACTCTGTGCTCCCATTCCTGCTTCAGTCTCCACTAGAAACTTCCACATTCCCCCAGTTTCTCCCCCGGGCAATGGACCTTGCCATAACCTCCCGACTCCTAACCTCCAACTACAGCAATGACCCATTTCCATTGCTCTGATTTGGGCCAGGAATGTGACATTTCACCATGAAAATGACAGGATGTTGGGGGAAGAATCAGCTTCAGGCGTGTGAATCGTCCTCTGATGTTAAAAAGAGTGCTGGCAAGTATGGTACTAACTACTTCAATATAAGTTTAGAAGTAGATTTCCCTCCCATGCAAGTTTTTTTAGTTGTAATATTGTGAAATATATGAGCAGTCAGTTAATTAGCTTATTTTCTGATGACATGGATGGATCCGTACTAGATGGTTAGAGTTAAGGAGTCCTGCAGTTACGTTGTGCTTTACATAGCCTGTGAGGACATAAAAAAGACACTTTTATCTATGAATATTATGAGGACTAAAAAAGATTTTGCATCAAAATACTATTTCTCTAGCCTCAAACCCTAAAATTAATCCTAACCCTGATCTTATCCATGCAGCATGGTGGCCCAACGGTTAGAACTATTGCCTCACAGCAAGAAGGTCCTGGGTTCAAATCACAGGCTTTCCAAGGTCATTACTGTGTAGAGTTTGCATGTTCTCCCATGTCTGTGTGGGTTTCCTCTGGGTGCTCCGATTTCCTCCTACCATCAATAAGACATGCATGTTAGGATTAATACTCCTGCCTGTGCCCCTGAGAAAGGCAATAGGATAAAGAGTTGATCACTGGGCGCTGTAGTTCCTGACTGCTTGTGTAGAATAGGATGGGTTAAAGGATACATTTTAGTTGTATGGCTGTATAATAATAAAGTTTTTTTTAAATCATACCTCAGACTCTCAAAATCTCACCTAATCCTAACTTTAACCCTAAATTTAGCTAAAAACATCTCAGAAATTATTCTTAACCTCAACCTGTGGCCTCACACCAATATCTAACTTTGGCTGACTAGACTTTAGCTTAACCTTAACCAAAATTGTAACCCTAGTTGCAAAAATAAAACCAAACGCAGGGATAGTCCTCTACATGGGGACCAAAAGAACTTCCCCATTAAGTCGGTGGTTCATGATTTTCTTGCCCTTGTGAGGAGATTTGGTCCTCTCAAGTGTTGCTAAACAAAAAACACACACAGACACAGTGTAAATGTGTCCTAGTATCCATGCATTACTATAACAGGAACAGTCTGAGCTGTGTTGTGCCAGACTCCGTAGGCCCTTGGGGGTATAGGTCACTAGCAGACATCTGCTTTGACTGTACAGCATGAACTACTGTAGTGCAACTCCAAACACACAGCAGAGCCTTACATATATGAACACAGAGACCATGATGCCTTTGAACTCTTTCAACCGCTTTGCTTTGGCTCTGACCCATGTCTAAGGAGGAGCTAACAGACTCTGACGGCAGCATTCACCCCCCCCAGATCACTCTGTGTCATAATAGCAGTGTCTGCAGATAAACTGCATTATCGCGATCTTCGTCAAACCGTCCAATTAGTTCTGCACTGTCCGGTTATATCAGAGAAGAAACTAAAACGTGAATCTCAGAAGTAATTCCAAGAAGGAATTTATCTAATCTTAGGTTCCGCAATATCTCCATGGCCATATCTCTGCTCTACACACCGACGGGTCACCAGTGATGTTATCTCTACTATAAGTGAAACATGCAGTCGTCTCGTGTATAACAGAACTGTGCATCAGTAAATGCTTACAGGCATACTATTGTTGGCAGCTGGTGTTATATAAAGGGGAATACCTTCATACGGGGGCAGCATAGCTCAGTGGGTAGAGTGGTCGTCTGGCAATCGGAAGGTTGCAGGATCGATCCCCGGTCCTGCATATAGCATGTCGAGCTGTCCTTGAGCAAGACACTGAATGCTTAACTCCTCCCTGAGGGCCGTATGTTGGCAGCTTACTGCTCCTATACAATAGGATGGGTTCAAACGCAGAGAAATCCAAATTTCCAATTTCCAAATTTTTTTTATCCAGTCAGAATTTTCCCATTGTACATATAATCTTGGTTTCTAAACAAAGAAAGTTTTTAGAAAATGTATTGGTCCCTGAGTGGAACTAATAAAGGAATATCTTATCTCATCTTAAATTTGTCTTCTGCATTTAACCCATCCTATTGTATTGGAGCATTAAGTAGCTGCAGCACCCAGGCACCAACTCCAGTTCTTTTTCCTATTGCATTGCTCTGGGACACAGGCAAGAGCATTAACGTCAACATGCAAGTCTTTTTGATGTTTGGAGGAAACCAGAGCACCTGGAAGAAACGGACACAGGGAGAAAATGAAAACTCCACACAGAAAGGACCTGGGACAGACCTTCGTTCTGTGAAGTGACCGTGCTAACCACTGCACCACCATGCTGCCCTAACTAATGTTGCCCTTCCAAATTCAAATATACTTTTGAAGCACCACAAATTCCACTGTTAATAAGAGGGGTTGCATCTGCCCCTTGCATATCACATCTTTTATAACTTGTGCTATTGCAACAGTTAAGGTGCCACGTGAGCCCTGGTAGAGCATGCGCTTTGGAAACTGACAAGCCGAAGGCTGCGGGTTTGAAACCACCACACGGTGTTAAATCCATCCAATCTTTATCTCCCAAGCTCCATCTAATTCCATATCTACCCGAACATTGTGGGGACAAATCGTGGCAAGTAAAATAGACCTCTCTGATATTGCGACAGTTAATGCAGTCTCTCTGGCACCAGCATCATTGTGAAACCTTTTCGGCAGACAAAACTGTTGCAGTCATTGGTGAAGACTTGGCTATAATTACACTGTCTAATAGCCCACTAGGCTAGTCTTTTTTTGACCTCTCAAAGTGCTTTTCAACATGTCTCAAATGTACTGAGCATGGGTGATTAAAGCCAGATGCCCTTGTCCTGACACCCCGGACTAGGGTTGAACCCACAACCCCTGACTTGTAGGCACACTTTACAGCTGAGCCACTGCAGCCCTTCACAATGAGGAGCTGACATTGAACCAAAACCAAATCTGCACTGCTCCTTTGGTGAATCTACTTCAGCACAACTGCGTACATGAAATTATACAGGGGAGACAGAGATGTGGCTGACCACGATAAAGAGGCCAGAGACAAGGTTACATTAACATGTATTTTCTCCAGGAACCCAGTCATCGGTAGTGGGAATCGGAGAGGGCCGGTGGCACTGTGTCTGACGGAGCCTCTGCTTATTAATGCATAAGAATTCAGATCTCAGTCGTCACACAGGCCAGTGTTATTGAGTCAGGGCCCGGGCACACAGACCACCATTTGATCAGCACACATTCTTGGGCCCGGTGGTAGGCGTTGAGTGAATTCACAGAGTCATTTATACAGAAATCAGAGCACACAGGCAACCCATTCCAAACAACATGGGCTCTGTTGTTGCAAATGACAAAACATTGCGACTAGAATGGTTTCTGGTTGCAACATAGGGAAGAGGAAGAAGCTTAAGAATGGCAATAATAAGTAAGAGACAAAATGAAAGCTATTAGTTTTAATATGCATTGCTGTTGATGTTCAATAAGACATTAGATACCAAGTCAATGAAAGCTTAGCTGCCTAATAAAAGTGAATCCTGTCCTCTGATTATTGGACTTTCTCAACAGTACTAGAAAAAGAACAAATCTTGATACAAGACATTGTCATTCTCTTACTCCATCCTATTATGTAGTAGCAGTGGGTAGCTGCAGCACCCCCCAACCAATTCCACTTCATTTTCCCATTGCCTTGCTCAGGGGCACAGGCAGGAGTATTAACCCTGACCTGCATGTCTTTTTGATGGTAGGAGGAAAGCGGAGCACCCAGAGGAAACCCACGTAGACATGGGAAGAACATGCAAACTCCACACAGACAGGACCTGGGAGATGATTTGAACCCAGGACCTTCTTGCTGTGAGGCAACAGTGCTGACCACTGGGCCACTGTGTGCAAAGACTTGTTGAAATTGAGACCTCTTTTTCGTGATTTCTGCAAGTGGTGAGCTGGGATTCAGTAAACTGTCACAGGAGAGACACGGAAGATTGTAATAAAGGGAAGACGCCTGACAGAAGCTGCCCTTTTCTCTAGTGGGTAGCAACAGTATCACACTGTGTCCTTTTTAGGTGTTTTGGGTGGCACTTTAAATTACAAGCAATTCACCTCTGAAATAACCAGCTAACCTGCAAGTTAAATAGATGCAATTGAACCATGATGAGCTGTAATTACTGGGCAATATGCAAGTAAATTAGGGACTTTTCTGCATCTACCTTGCTTTCTTGAATTGTTTTAGAATTGTTTGTTTTATTTGGCACACGAGCAAGGCCAGTGGATTTTTTTCTCTCTGCATTTAACCCATCAATTGTTTAGGAGCAGTGAGCACAGCCGTTGCATGGTCCTCGGGGAGCCGTCAGAGGTTCAGCGTCTTGCTCAAGGACACCGCGAAACACACTCTGCAAGGGCTGGGGATCAAACCACCAATGTCTGACTCCTAGATGACTGCCCTACCTTCTGAGCTATGCCACCCTTGACATTGACATCACGTGCTGTTAAGTATAACCTACATGGGATATATTAACAAATTAGACAATTTGTAAAACTTGAGACTTCTTTCAGACCATTTCCTGTTTTTCAGGGGTCATCACAGTGGATTTTATAGCCTCCAATGGCACCGTGTATGGTGGACTCAACCGATCTGGTATCGTCTTGTCTATCCTCATTCTGATATGGCAACATTTTATGACAGATGCCCTTCCTGATAAAACCACTAACCCTATGAATGTGAGGCCAATATTGACTGTTGTGCTGTCTTCACTGTTCTCATGTCACTCCGCAGCTCATTCGCTATTCTCCTATTCAAGTTTAACAGCTTATTTATCCCTTTGCGAGTGTAGCCCATACAGTGATGAAAATTGTATTCAGCAGCCCTCCATAATGACAAGGATGCGAACTGGACACAAAAAGGGCCCTTAATTCTCAGTAATTACTGCTCATCTTAGCTCAATACACCCATTTTGCTCGTATGTTACTTGGTAACTTCTGCAAAATGGGCGGCCTGTAATTTGAAGCATCGCCGTGTCTGTTTTAGCTCTTGAGTTTTACTCTTATGTTGATGAGTTCATGTTGTGATTTCGGGGCCTGGGTCATAGGAGAACACAGCCATGCTGTCTCAAAGCTCTGCCTCTCCATCTGCTGGTGGTCCGACGGAGAGACCTGACCTGGTAGGGCACAGCATGCAACCCCCCACCCACCCACACACATACAAACCTCAACTGTGAGGAAAGTTCAATTCTAAAATGCATGAAGTAACTTTGACAGCAAACTACAGCAAACCCATACATTTGTGAAGGTCGATACAGATCACCACGCTGAATTCTGAGGGTCTCCGATGAAGCGCTTTAATTTGAGACCAGGTGGACCACGTAAGTCAGTCTGAGTCTTTCTTAGCCCTTTTGGACTGATAAAGAGGGTAGAATGTAATTCGGGGATCTTCAGAGAATTTCATTTCCACCTTGCGAGGAAGATAAAGCTAAAATATCCACACAAACCAAATATCTCCCTGCGGCTCCAGAAAGCAGCACAGATTGCAGGTGCCTCCACACACTCTCCCACAAGGCTGGGGTACGATAAAGCGGGACACGACCCCTTCAGTTCCCTTTGATGATTGAAGAATGACGTGGAAACGTCCTTCTCGTCACAAGAAACAAGGAGTCAAAGGTCAAACCCGTGAGCAGGGCTCACCGTTAACTCGGGACTGTAACACTACTCTCCGATTGAAGTAACTCCAGCATGCTCAAGGACGCTGGCAAAAATCCACTCCCCAAGGTTGTATGGAAATTGTTTAAAATCTTCCTTTTTGTTATGACTTTTGCATTACCCTGACCTGGCATACAACCAGCTTCGACTGCCTATAAAGAGAAGTTCTGAGCATCAAGACAGCTCGTGTCCCCTCTATCACCTATCACTGTGCACGGTCCTGCAGAGATTATTTCACTCTGCTATCATGGATCTCTTCTCTGCTTGCAAACGGACGGTGACTCCGGTTCAGCTGGACATGGAAATGGCAGACCTGCTTGTCTCTGGGTCAGCCAATGCCACAGTGGTGGGGCCGGAGGGTTTTTCCACTTCAACGGGAACACTGTTTCTGCTCCTGTCTCTCCTCGTTGCTGTATGGAGCCACTCAGACAAGACAACAGTACCTGGTCAGTCACCCCCACCTATTCACATCTACGTATTCCATGTCCTCAGTGTTTGTTAACCAAGTTTCAATTTGTGCTTTTCATTCTGTCCTGTCTATCCTGAAACATTAATTGAAGCTGGAGTTGCTTGATGATTTTTGTTCTTTGCTATCACAGGTCCTTCTTTCTGTCTTGGTTTGGGACCATTGCTTTCCTATATGAGGTTCCTTTGGACAGGCATAGGAACAGCCAGCAACTACTACAACAAAAAGTACGGAGATATTGTCCGAGTCTGGATCAACGGGGAAGAGACCCTAATATTCAGCAGGTTGGTTGCATGTGTAAACCTTGTTCAGTGAAGCTGCCATGACTGTCATGTAGTTTTTCCAACACCTGTGTGGAAAATCTGTCTTCTCATCATCAGGCCGTCAGCAGTGCACCACGTACTGAAATACGGACATTATGTGTCTCGCTTCGGGAGTAAGAAGGGGCTTAACTGTATTGGCATGGATGAGAGAGGCATCATCTTCAACAGCAACATCAGTCTGTGGAAGCAGATACGCACCTATTTCGTTAAAGGTAACTTTAAACTCCTATCAGATTGGAGGGAAAGCCTAACAGCTGAGTTATCTTCTGTTGGCAGTAACACAGTCTTGGCGTTTCAGCCCTGACAGGTCCAGGGTTGCAGCAGGCAATGGGAATATGCATTTCCTCCACACAGACACACTTGGACAGCCTGCGGGAACTCAACCCAGATGTTGCACCAAGTGACAATTTAAGCCAAGTGGATGTTTTGGGTCTACTGCGTTGCATTGTGGTGAACATCTCCAACAGACTATTCCTGGATGTAGATATGAATGGTGGGTATAGGCTCATTTCCCTTTTATCCTCCAAAAATTCCACTGAAACCTTGTTTTTATTCTGGAACTGTTTTTGAATTGATTGTTTTCACATGTTTCCAGAGGAGGAGCTGCTGCTGAAGATCCAGAAGTATTTCGACACATGGCAGAATGTGTTGATAAGTCCAGACATCTACTTCAAGTTCAACAGGAATGAAGAGAGGGACAAGAAAGTAGCGTGAGTCACCTTATCAGTGTTCATCAATCTGGTTCCTGCTCATCAAGCCTCACCTGGGACACTTAAGTTGAACATCCACAAGATCTTAATTCGGTCTCCAGAGAATTTAATGTTTGGTTATTGTTGTTGGGGTCCAGCCAGGAGCTGCAGGATGCCATAGAGAGCCTCATAGAGAAGAAGAGAAGGGCTCTGGAGGAGGCAAATAAACTGGACAACATCAACTTTACTGCTGACCTCATATTTGCACAGGTCTGTCTCGATAACTAATCCCTGTCTGACTCTTGAATGTAGAGGGTCCTGACTGTTGAGAGAAAATGTCATATAGATCTATTTACCTTTGTTGTTGGCCCGTTGACCATCATGCTTCTTTCAATGGTGAAACACTTCTATTGAGCATTTTTCTGGAGAGTTTTTGACTTCTCTGGGTCAAGGTTCTGAGGATAAGTTGTAAATAATACTTACTGTAATTGTCAAGCCCTTTGGGAGTACACTGATTTTGGAGCTATACAAATAAAACTGTCTTGCTCTAAATGCAGGGCTGCCTATCTTGACTGGCTTGTGTTGATGATGCTGTTTGTTTGTGTGCTGCCAGAACCATGGCAAGCTGTCTGCTGATAATGTAAGACAGTGTGTGTTGGAGATGGTGATCGCAGCCCCTGACACGCTCTCCGTCAGCCTCTTCTTCATGCTGCTGATTCTGAAAGAAAACCCTGTTGTGGAGCTGCAGATTCTTCAAGAAATAGACTCCGTTAAAGGTGAGGAACGGACTCAAAACAGGGTCAGAGGCAAATAACAAACCCCTCTAAGGAGGCTACCTCCATAGTTTACCATCATCAGTCAAAATGCAGACTCACCATTTCTCCTATACCATACCCAAACCATAACATCCTGTGTTGGGAATCTTCCCTGATATGATGTTATCACTTCTCCTGACATACCTCATTTCTACTCTATAGGTGAGCGGGAGCTTCAGAACAGTGACCTCCAGAGGTTGCAAGTGCTTGAGGCTTTCATTAACGAATCTCTACGCTACCATCCCGTCGTGGACTTCACCATGCGCAGGGCCTTAGCGGATGACATCATAGATGGCTACAGAGTACCGAAGGGAACAAACATCATCCTGAATGTTGGCCACATGCACCGGACAGCATACTTCCCTAAACCCCAACAATTCAGTCTGGAGAATTTTGAAAACACTGTAAGAACATTTCTGTCATTGTTTAGTATACGCCAAAATAACTGGTACTTTTGCACATAAGAAGACCAGATAAAGGTAAGTTCTAACCGCATCTCTGTTTTCCCTCACCTGCCCCAGGTTCCCAGCCGCTATTTCCAGCCGTTTGGTTCAGGTCCTCGCTCCTGTGTAGGAAAACACATTGCCATGGTGATGATGAAATCTATCCTGGTGACACTGCTATCACAATACTCTGTGTGTCCCCATGAGAGCTTGTCACTGGACCACCTCCCACAGACCAATAACCTTTCACAACAACCTGCGAAACACGAGCAGGAGGCAGGTGCCCTCAACATGACATTCATACCCAGGAAAAGTGGAAGTTCTCACCGAGCAGAGCTCTAAGCATCAGTTTTATATAGGCTCCATGTATGCATTTCATTCTCTTCAGCTATGTATGATGAAACCATGTTTTTAAACTGAAGTAAATATAAATTATTGCACAACCTTTTGGGGGGTATCAGTCTCATTGGTTCTATTTATGCTGCCATTTATGTGTATGTAATCCTCCATGCATCTCTTCCATAACCGCTTACTTTTCTCATTGCAAAATATCATGCTGTAGCAAAGACTATTCAATAGAGGGCACTGCAACACAGAATACAATGACTTAAAATGTTATCCTCACCAAAGTCTAAATAAAGCAAGCAATCTGTTCATTGCTTCTCATTTAAAGGGGCTCTGGTCAAACACAGAAATGAGTTTTATAATTTCCCATAGAGATGACTCAGCTTGTGCAGCTCCTGTTCTCTAAGCAATACCCTGCACACTGATGAACTTGAGCTACAGAGGCCATGTGCTTCTTATCTAGCGAGCATGACTGAGATAGAGAAGCGAGGTTCCAGGTTCGAGACAATATGGCAGGGTTTTGTGGTGTTGCAGTTCCTTCAGGGATATCCACCTACAAATGATGTGAAAAACAGAAGTATCAATCAGTATAATTAGATGTGTCCAAACAGCATTATCTGGTTTCACCCACACACGCCCCCTGGGAGCCGATTCAAATTCAAGCAGCAGCCTGAAACTCTTTGAAATGAAAAGTGTGTCAAGAGGTTGTGCAAGGTGATCAGTGCCAATAACCGATATATTTCCCACTTTAACATGAATTTAAAAATATTTTGCTTTTCCTTGTATGTACATTGTATAAATCTCTCTCTCTCTCTCTCTCTTTGTGTTTCAGTTTTTGCCTCAAGCTGATTGGTGGTGTTTTAAGATGATGCACCTTATTCTTCATTACACATGGAGCCCCAGTGAGATTAAGAGTTAAATTATTATGCCCAGCATACCAGCTGCATCACATCTTTCTGTAATGCATGGCTCCTAAAGGGTAATTAAGTATTGTCCATGTCCATCTCCCAAATTGTTTCTCATCTTCTGTTTCGTTCTGCCACTTCTCTATTCTCAGGTCTTCCTCTTATTTTCCCTGGGTGGCTGTCATAATGAAAGGTGCAGTTGGGCAAAGGCGTGTGAATGGGGAACTAGACACCAGGTTGGGGAATGGAAATAAGCAAATTTCTGCAGAGTTCTTCACAGAGACCAACTGCTACTCCCCTTTCAGATTTTGCTATTCCACAACCTGGAAATTCTCAAGGGGTGACTTTGTGGTTTGGGCCATCTCTGTTGTGTAAACAGAGAGGGCTACTCATTCAACCAAAGACCCGAGCTGTTTTTATAATCCCTTGGAGATCAGTCATCTGAAAGGCCAATGATGGCACCACAAAAAAAAAAAAACGTCATGACTTTTATGGGAATTGCAGGGAGAGGGTCACAGGGAGAAACAAGTTTTGGGTAAAGGTCAGATAATGTCAGCGACTAGACATTTTTGGCTTTTCCCTCTTGTCTAATGAGTGATGCTTCCTACTGCAAACGGCACAAAACTGGCATCTGACTCGCTGGCTGCTGCAGAAAACAATGCTCAACTGCTGCCCATTCAGTAAATCTCACTTTTCTGAAAGCCAAATGATGGAACAGCTGACAGTTGGAAATTGGTGTGGTTGTTTCCAGTCTAAATCAGTTTTAACAATATGTTTTGATATATACTGTCGAAAAATCTCTTTCATCTTGGTTACACTTAACTATTTTTAGAACAGCCAAAAGCAGAAAGCCTCTACAGGGTCATTTCCAAATGATCAGTCATTTTAAAAACTCTTGACGAAGGTTGTAAATTTGTAGAAGTGTTGAAAAATAACAATGTTGAAAATCCTCAAGAATTTCAATCCTATTTTCTCCAGTTCCATAGCTTCGGAGTCATGCTTTTGGTCAAGATGGTAAACGATCTACTGAGTACCAACAAGAGTGGTTTGTGCTTGTGCTGCTTGATCTCAAGTAAGTAAATTTACACGTTACTTTTGAAAATGCAGGTCATGAAATGTTTGATTGGCGTTACTGACATTACTCTAGACTGGTTCTTGTCCTATTTGACATAGAAAGTTGCGTGTTTGTCTCGTTTTCAATCTTAATTTCATGTGGAGTGCTACAAGGATCAATTCTTGTACCAATTCTGTTGGCTTTGTAAGAACTCATCGGTCCGTTACTGCGTTCAAACCTTGATACAATGCAAATCAACCCCAGTACGTTGAATCAATTCATATGGACATGTTTATTAAGAGAAATGATTCATCGCTCAGGTCACTTAGATGAGCAATGAAACATTTCTCTAAATAAACGTTGTGTCCAGGTGAACTGGTTCAACTCTGTGATCTTACCTGAACTATTGAGCATGCATAAAGACAACAGAGAGAGGTCCGTTTTGCACCCTCGTTTGGCGGTGGACACAAACTTAGCAGTGGATTTTGGGATGTTGGATAATTCCAACATATACGTGGCCTGAAACGCAGCTGTCTACACGTAATGATACTAGCTATACACAATAATACGTTAGAAATGAATGGAAGTGCTGGTGTATCCGCATCTTCCTCCAATCAAGTCCTTTCAGACTTGAGCCTCTAGTTTGAGCTTGACAACCATATTATTACTCATTATGCCAAATCCATTTGAGAATAAGCAGAGTCACTAATGCTCTCATTCCATCATTTTGCCCTCCACCAAATATGTTTGAACCAGATTTTTGGCCAGTGATGTTCCAGCATCTGTTGATTAATGTCCCCCAGTGCCTAGTCCCAATCTGCTTGTTAGTCACAGTAACTGTGCTTAGTTTTAATATTCCTCCACTTTCCTGCCTTTTTACTCTGCATTTGGTTGCCATGGTGAGATGTATAACATTTTACGTCTTATCATGTTTGTCCAGCAAAGGGTGGTTAATGTTCTACCAGACAGGAACGGTTAAAAACAACAAACACAAAAGCCTTGTTATGCAGATATTCAGGAACTAGCTATTGTCCTAGATAGGCCATTGATATGAAGTATTACATTGAATATTTTTTTCTGTCAGGATTGTGTCTTTAACCAAAAAAAGGCTCCAATATGTTCAGAATTCAGCTGGCTAAGTAAAGAAAGCCCATATCACCCGTTTCAATATCTCTCTCCCTCTGGTTGCCTGTGGGTCTTGAAGCATATTTCGAGTCTTTATTGATACCATTTGAGGCTTATCTGTCTGAACTTCTGAACCTGTATGAGCAAGAATGCAGTTTGAGGCCTTTAGGCAAAAGAATTATAATGGTAATATAGTTCAGACTAACCACTGAGGCTGGACAGACTTTTCCTCTCATGTTAGGTAATGGTTAGGGTTGGAATTAGGGTTAGGGTCAGGGTTAGGGTTCAAGACTAATGTCAGGCTATCGTTAAGATTAGAGTTCAGGTTTGGTCGTGGTCCATCCATTACATCCCATGCAGATGCTGAGGGGTGGGTACCCTTTAAGTAACATGACCTTATCATATCAATATCTGACCTGGTTAGATAAGGGTAGTTACGTCAATCTGTCTTTCCCCATAGCTCACACTTTAATTCTTATGCAGCTATGAGATTATTGGCGCTCCTTGCTTACCATCAGTAAGCCTGTTAATGCGTAAGCGTATACACAGCAGCGTGTTATCCTATCAGACCCAGTTGTGAGATGGGGCTCTTCAGCTGGCATCCTCTTCCTGTTACATTTCCCCTCAGTCTATTCCAGGGTGAAGTGTTGCTTTAATTAACACATTTCTGTGCTGAGGTTGAAGTGCCGATGCCCTCATCTCCTATCACCATCACTGTCACCAAACTCATGCTAACAACTAGGACACTGGCACAACACGTGAACACACACACACACACACACACACACCAACATGCATGA
>OMLC01068273.1:0-10191 GCA_900302585.1 Regalecus glesne
CTTAGTGCTTGATGAATCAATAAGGCTCACAGCACACGGAGGGCTCACATTGAGAACAGTGACAAATAATCAAATGGTGTAAATGCAGAGACCGTCCAGAAACTAATAGCAACCATCCTTTCCAAGGATCATCAATTCAGCACAGACGTGGTGCCGCTTTTCTGCCAAGGAGAAAAAAAGAAGCAAAAGAATAAACAAACAACTAAAGCAAATTCTACACCGTAGTCAGGGTGACTCGGTGCGTTGGCTGCGTTCTTCATTAGTCGTGTGGTGACGCTTTCACGGGCAGTCACTGCAGTTTTGACCTCACAGCCTCTCTCAGCATAGGAGTGGATGAGGTGAAGAATTTCACTTGCTTCTTCCCAAAACCTCATCCGTGTGTGCTTTGGAGTAATTACTCATGATAACTAGTTATGGTACAAAACACATTGCATTTAAATGATTTCCAGAATGCTGCTGTCAAGGAGATTGTCGCCCCAGATGTGAGGATTACCTGGGGATTGCTGGGGAGTTCGATCAATACTGCATGTGGAGGGGAGGCAGAACTGGATTCCTGGAAAGAAGTGAGCAGGGTGGACAATCAGAGGAGTGGGTATATCTGATTGGAAACACAGTCTGCTCACAGTAAACTCAATGATACGGCTGAAATGGATGCAGAGTGCTTGCTGTATCCAGGACTCTGTTCCCCCTGGTAACACGTGGAGCCACAGTGCTTTACTCTCCTGTGGTAGAATTTAGTGGGAGTGGAAGAGTTCCACATCTTCAGCCTAAAATGGCACTCTTGGATTCTGTTGAATGGGCTAAAAATGCGACCAAATGGCTTCTAGTTCATGGAGGTACAAACTTGACTTTTTTTCCATCTCTGTGACTGGGAAAACGTGGATGAGTGTCTCAGATAACCAGAAGAAAATGTCATGACAACCTTGGTTTGCACGTTAGGCTTGCCAAGCTGCTGTCGTGAGCCATGTTTTTCCTCCGGGATTTTCCTTCAGGATATGAGATAGGCTCCAGCCTGGCTCTGCAACCTGATTTTGGATGAGCAGCTGAAGACGGATGGATAGATGGATGGATGGATGGAAAAGCTAAACTTTCATTTCTTATACTTTTTAAGGAGGGAATCTTTTCAACTTTTAGATTTTAGTCAGACCATATAATTCCACTTAGTCCGTTAGTCTCTGACAAAAAGAGCATTGCAGTCATCTTTAAGGTGATGGCTCTTCCACATTAATTCAAGATTAGAAAAATTAGAACCACGTTATGCGGGTCATCCATCCATCATCCATCATCGACTGCCTCTCAGAAATCGGGTTGCCGAGTCACGCTGGAGCCTATCCCAGTGCTCATTGGATGACAGAGAGGGAAACACCCTGGACAGGTCATCAGTTCATCTCAGGGCTTGAGCAGTTAGGGGGTTCAGTGCCTTGCTCAAGGACACTTTGACACAATTATGTGGCTCATGTGTACCATGAATACAGTACGTGATAATATTAAGCTGAAATGCATAGTTGCATACAAAATGATGATCTTATTTCAACACATAATTCCAATAGTGCCTGTTCATCCTGAAAACAGTTGAGAATAAAATCATGATTCAACTAAAACCATGATGAAACTGCTGTAAGGGACACATCAGGAACACCATAGTAGAGCCTTTGTAATGACAGTAAAAAGATGTTTAAATTCAGATGTCCAATTGGAGAAGGGTGGTTGGAGTGCATCACATTCATGAGTAAAGACCAACAATGGCATGTACAGACACTGGCTACTATGGCTAAGCTTCCTTAGGGCTCTATAAGAGATCTCCTCATACTGCAATGCAGCAGGCAACGTCTAGAATCTGGGCAGAGCAACAAAAAAAGGCATGAGAATGACAGGTAGAAGGAGTGGGACAGGGATTTTCACCCTCTACCAAATCAATGTGTGATGAGCACCTCATACCAATACCATTCAGCCTGTTGTTTTAGGTACGCTAGATGGGAAATCTGTTTAGAGAGGAAGAGCAGTCTTGTCAGCAGAGGATTGTCCCATTCTAGAACTGAACTGATGTTTCACGTTACAACGCATACTAATGTCACGGCAGAAAAGCATTGACTTGGTGCAACTTTTAGGATGATAGTATCTTTTTTAGAATATAATTTAAATAGTGCAGGGCACCAGTACATCAGAAGAGAGATGTATTTCATGCTGGTAAAATTAGAAAAAAATGTATAAGTTTAAGGTAAACATAAGACTGTATAAGTCTTGTCAACTTCCCCCACTTTTGAGAAGCAGGTCCAGTTTAGGCAGTTAAGCAAACTTTCATGAGCTGTTCAGCATCCTTCGAATTTCAAAAACACAAAGGAAAGTTACTTTCAGGCTATTCACAGATGTTATTTTCAAAGACTCCTTTTCTTCCAGTGCACTTTATTGGGGCACAGAGTTCAGTGGACAATTTGATACAAAGCCCATTAATTGGACAGATAGCACATATTTCTTGAGCTTTGCTTGGCTTTTTAGCTATTGGTTGCTGGTAGCAGAATTGCAATTCTTTGTCTTGGGTTAGACATAAGCTCTTTTCCTGATATTTACTATCATGACAATATGGAAGGGACATAATATTGTATGAATGAAATAAAGTACCGCATAAACATGCACCTCTTCCACATCTTTTCTGCCATTTACCACCGCACAATTTTATAAAATGGTCTCAAGTTGATCTAATATTCTGTTCAGCAAAGAACACAAATATCTCAATGCACTGGAGTCCCAGCTGCTTGACATTCTCAGTCTTTGATTCCTGAGCATGAGGATGATACATTACAGTAAATACAGTGATACGATGTCAATTCTCAGCAAGGTCCACTGCTGCCGTAGACAGTCACACAGAATCTAATCCTGATCATGTAGATTCTCAATCAAATCAACTCCACAATAGTGGCCCAGCCAGAGTTTGCCTGCGTGTGTGTCTGTATGTGGTGGGGGGTTGAAGAAGGTCGCCTGGTGAATAGTAGCGAGGGGTAAATGCTCATACTGCTATGAAACTGTTGAGTACATGTAGGCAGAGAGCCGTATCCTTGTTGGCATGTGAATTCATTGAAGCTTCAATCAATGTGTGCGATGTGTTCTTTTCCTCCCGGTCTTTAGGATGGTCTAGTTAAATATTTCAGCTCCATCTTTGATTGTGAAAAACAAAAATCATTCAACAACATAACTTCCTGTTTCTCTATGGAGTGCTGAGTACATCCGATGGCCCATTTGATACCAGCATGTCGTTGGGATTTATAGTTATATGATAACTGTCAAGAACTACCTCACTCCAGTCTGGAGTGACATTAAAAAGCGGGATCAAAAGAAACCAAGGAAAGGAAGGTTTTCATAGTCACCGCAAAGATTGTCAAGACCTCGTAAACAACAGGCAATCTTTTTGAGGTGTCTTTCCTCGAGCTCCCAATGAGTCTCTGAAAAAAGAGGTGCCGTAAACTCCACTTTTCCAATTCCACTGACTGAACAAGTACATTCGTAATTCGAGTGTGCCATATTTTGAAAGTTCAGTGTACTTCAGTACTTCAGAACAGTACTATAGGTACGCTCTGACCTTGTATGACAAGCTCACGTCATCGGCAAGGAACGCCTCCAAGAGGCACGTTTTGCTTCCTTGCTGTCTTTGTAGCATGACTCAGTTCAGGCTGTGGACAACACCAACCATCGTCCATTATGTCCTTCCATTATCCTGCAATCCATGAAATGGTGATCCTTGCTGCTATCTGTGCAGTCTCTTTTTTAGAATTAACTTATTGCATGTTTGCGTAAGATAAGGTCCGCACAACTGGTGCCAATGACCACATGTTACATTTGAACTGAAGGTCACTGGATTGACAGCCACAGAACATAAACCGTAAAGATAATCTGAGCTACATTTTGTCTGCTGAGAATGAGGTACAGGTTCACAAAGTCAGGGACATGTATGTGATTTCGGCACTGTTGTACTCGTATCTCCCACTCCACAGTTCCACACTGGCACTCCTACGCAGTGATATTGGTTTCTGGCCTCTCTTCTGCCATCTGTGCCACATAAAGCCGTATTCACACAAGGACCTCTCTGGACTACCAAGGACACCTTCTTCCACAAATTCCCCGTAGTCCTCGGACACATCCATTCTAAAAGGTTCTTCTGTATCATCCAGGTCAAGTGGTATTAGCTCAGGTGTGGGTAGGCTTAAGTCTTCTGGATCAGGATATGGTGGATTCAGGTCTAGTGGTTGTGGTTCTGAGTGAGTTGTAGGAAATGGGTCTGCAGACTCAAAATCGGTGACCAATGATTTCTCTGGGCTAGGGGGTACAGGACTTGGGGGGGATAACGTGACCACGACCTGCTGCAGTGGGTCGTTGTAGAAATCAGTGGCTACATTCTGAGGCATGTGAACTAAGTGATACTCCATCATTGATTGATACTCCAATTCGGTTGATTGAGAGGGATACATGGGGGCCACAGTGTTCAGGTCCATAGTGGCTAAGGATGGGGGGGAACCTAGAGAACCTGATTGGTACAGGGGTGGGTCTAAATCCAATGACCTAGATGGCGAGTCAATGCTCAAGTCCATTGGCTCTGGTTCAGCATCCATGAACACTGAGTCGAGATCATCTTGGTCCAGGGAGGTCAACATCACCAAGTCAAAGTGAACCAGATCAGCGTGATATATAGCTACTGTGTCGAGCGGTTCTGGAAGAGGTGGCCACTCTGTCTCATAAGATTCTGTTTCAGGGGAGTTGGTAATGGGAGAGACTGGGTGAGCAAGCATGGAAGAAAAAGTTGAGTCCATGTCCAGTGAGTCTGGAGGAGAATATGAAGGATAATCTGGAAGTGACCTGTTAGCGTCATTATTTGGGTTCATATCAGTGGGACTTGTAGGGGAGTCAGTGTCAGAATACCCTGACACCACTATAGAGGGGCACTGGTTGTCTGGATCTAAAATAGTAGACATAAAAGAGACAAGGTCAGGTGAAGGTGCACCCCCTGGACAGACAGTGGTTGAATTTTGATGAACAGAAATAGCTGAAGACACTGTGGATGAGTCTGGTGGTGCATTGTCTGGTTCAGATGGGTGCAAAAGGACAGGATCTTCTAATCCCGGGCATGATGAACACACAGTTACTGCGTTGTGAAACACTAGGTCTGGTTTTTCCAAAGAAATGGGTTCCTGAGAATCTGAACTTGATGACATATTATCATCTCCTTCCTCTGATGGAGACACAGTAACCAAAGGGACTGGGAATGGCAGATTCATCCTCTCTCTCCAAAGTGGTTCTGAGTCTTGGGGTTTCCCATCATCTGGTTCAGTGTCTGAACAGTAATCATTAGCATGGTCTAAGGATGTTACCTCTGGCAGGATCAGAGTGTCTTGTTCTATTGTCTCTGATTCTTTAGAGCTTCTGTTGGCTTGTTCTGTTGAACACGACACTGTAAAATGAACAGTGGCTGGTTCCGAAATAGCCTCATTTAATGCACTCATCTTGTCGGTGTCTAAGAGTAGAGCTGAGGGCAGCGTCGCTGTGTCTACAGGTGTTGCCACTAGTTGGATTGTTTTACCAGAGCCTGGAAGCAGCGGATCTAAAGAAAGTGGTATGGCACTTTCCACATACATTGATTGTGGATAGGCAAGAATGCTCGGGTCCATAGAGAGCTGTTTTGGCAGATGCTTCCGAGGCCCTGTGCCCTTATTTTGTTCCTCTTTCTCTTCTGGACAATTCACTGCTGCATCTGCAGTGCTTTGCCGGACCAGGACTTTACTCCTGGCCTGCGTCCCCACTGACACTTTAGAAACCCAGGGTTTCTTTTCTCTTGTCCCTCCTACGCCTCTTTCTGTTCCAGACGCTCCAAACCCTCCTCCTCCTGTAGTCGCCACCCCTATCCCAGCACCTGGACCAGTGTTCCCACCTTGTGGGGACCATGTGTTGTAATGCTGTGTAAAAGTGTTAAAATGACTGTTGAAGGCACGGAGTTCTGTGCAGAGGTCCCTCCTGAGCTCAGCTAACTCCCGACGCATGGCTGACACTTCCTCTTTCCACTGCATGCTGATTGCTGCAGCCAGGGTAGCCGACTCTTTGATACTGGCTTGGATGGCTTTTGGTGAGGGCCCCTCTGGGCCATGAACACTAGGTCTGGGTGACCTGAAGAGGCTTGGAGAAACAGGTGGTCCCGAAAGAGGCTTGGCGGTTTCCCCCACATTGCCTTGTTGGTAGTGCCTGTCTCTTCTGATGGGACAGCCAAGATCATCATGAGCCAGAGGAACTGTGTCTGCCAAGTCCTGACGTACACTGGCCCGGTCAGATAAACAAGAGTCTTCACGCACATAATTTCTATCTGGAAGACAAATGTAAATATGTATCTGTAATATTGCTTCAGGTGTGGACAGCTGGAGAGCATGTGCTTCTCAAAGGCACAAAGCAGTATCATGTGGTCATGCACTAAATGCTATATGAGTCAAAATAAGGCAATAAGAAATGACTATGAACATCCCAGTGTTCATTTACATTTAAAGACATTTTCTCTGGTCTCATAGACCATTGAAGCTAAAGTCACATACCTTTAAAATAGAGTGCTGGAAAGCAACAGAACACTGAGAAAGTATTCCCATTTTGACTCATTTCTTATATTGGTTTACACTGCCTTCTCAATCCTAATTTGTAGCATGCATTCTTAACATCTTTTCAATGCACAAAGCTGAAATCCACAGTTCCCGAAACACACCACAGAGAAAGGACAAAGCTACATAGATGACCCATGTATGCATGCTTTTTTGCTTCCGATTGGCGTAAACAAATGTGTACTTTGTGCAATGAAAAGAGGCAGAGATGAGCAAAGCTTCAAAACCTCCCCCCCCATCAATAAGGAAGTATAGCATGAACCCTATTGAAAATATGAGGTCCAGTTTGACCCATTGCTCTGAAGAGAACCAAAGTTCCCTTGTTAAGCACGGTTGTAAAATCCATTGTATGCCAATGTCTGTGCCCTGAAAAGGCAAACATTCTTATTTGAGTTCATTGAGAAAGCAGTGTAGGTAAAGTAACATTCTCATATACACATCTCCAGGTGGCCACACCCCTAGCTCTCCCTATCGCATCCAACGTGCGGGTATTTCTTGAAACTACAGTGGGAAAGATTGGAATCCAGTTTTGACTTCTTCAGACACTTGAACTTTTCTTCTTTCTTCCCACATTCTTCGTCTGTACTTGGACGTAACGTTTCCTCTGTGAATCCAGCAATCGTTATGGGAATACTTGAGGCCACCAGCACTTTACACTTTAGACCAAAGGTAATCATAAGCAATGTATGTGTGGCTCAGCTGAGCTGCTTTAATTCAACTTTACAATAAATAAGAAGCTTGTATACTGTATATGACTAAACTGTATATGACTAAAAGGTGTGACCATTTATTCATTTATGGGCACAAAACAATGTTCTACTTGGATCTACATTTGTCATACATCCAAGTATGCACGCCTTTTATGTCAAGTCAAGTCAATTGTATTTTTATAAACATGACCTCAAAACCTTTGCAATGAGAAATAATAAGTAGCTTGAAGTGAGTACTGTGGGAGAAGACCTTAAACGGATGCACTGTGCATGTGTATTTGAATCACTGTCTTAACAAGAGTTTGCCAAAAGGGACTGGATAATCTTATCCATTGCTCTGCCCAGTGTTTAGGTAAACTGTGAGTCAACCACATTCACAGCAACCACCATGTGGCCTAAAGAATAAAGAGAGATATCCAAACGGAAGTCTTAATTTCCTTAATCTAATCTGAGTTTCACACAAGGTCCCTTCATGTTTTTCAATAGGGTTCATAGCTTTACTCTCCAATGCATTCAATGAATGAGAAGATGAAGCACTGTATTCAAAGTACATTAGGATGAATTGGTATATGTAAAATGCTGTGGCTACAGTAGTCATGTCAATCGAAACCAATGAGAACATACAAGAGTGTCATGCAAAGAGAGTAAACTGTTTGACAGTAGGTCTAGATTGCACTTCCTGGTTTATATTTATTAGGGTAAATTTCCAATTGTAATGATGAGCAGTTGTGTTTGTATATGTTGTAGTCTACAATTTACACTCGTGTCCAATGTCCTTACCTGTGGTTGACCTTATGGTAGAAGTGAGAGTGGATGAGCCCATGGTGGGGATACAGTCATCATCTTGGGAGTAGCCAGCCTGAATAGCCCGTAGGTAGCTGTGGCTCCTAGTCCTGAAGCAACCAGGCAGGTCCAAGGCCTCCATGGCTTGAGATTCCACCTCGCTGAACACTGACTCACAAACTGACTCAAACTGGCCGTTTATCTCCATCTCACTCACCTGTGAGACATAACAGTCATGGCCATCAGTTCCCCATATTTAATATCAGAGTGGGTTTATTTCTTAGTTTATTATAAGACATTGATTGATTAGGTGTTAAGGTCCAATACTGTGTTTCTGGCTTTCTTTAACAAAAGAAGGAAATGCAAAAAAGTCTAACTCTGGTCAAAAGTAGAGATCATGTTCGTGCCAGTAAAGGGTGAGTCAAAATACTAAAGCTCTTATGAGAACTGGTTTTGTTGGATTTCCATACCAGCCCATGGCTGTTTAGGCTTTTGGGCTATATTTTGAGAGAGTAGCCCTTACATCACCAAGGAAGAATAAATGAAAATGAATGAAATGGAGGTCACATTAAGCAGTCAGATTTAACATGAATAAGAGAGTGACCTCAGAGAGTACTCCTTAATGTTGACATGAGCTGTTAGTATTTTATGATTGTTGAATATAATCTAAGTGTTTCTCTGATACCTGAGGTATCAACAGAAATAAATATTCCCTCTGCCGAATAGAAAAAAAATTAAATGTCGATCATCCCAGTCCACTGCTATTCAGTAATCTTAAGAATCAAAGATAAAAATCTTGTTCTATTGACGGACGTATTACCTTGCAATGGCCTCAAAATGGTGCCAGCAAGGAAGAGGTAGGCAATTAGGAATTAGGCTGTGCTGTTAAGATTCATCCACATTAGGTTCTTGGAACAGGTGCACCTCAGGGCTTCTCTCTCAGTCCCCTATTGTACAGTCTATTTACACATGACTGTGTTGCCTCATATGAAAACAGCATCATTAAATTTGAAGATCACACTACAGTAACTGGACTAATAAGTGGCAGTGATGAGAGGGCCTATAGGAGGGAATTGGAAGATTTAACCATACAGTGCCATTTCAAGGACCTCTCTCTGAATGTCAAGACAAAATAAATCCCTTTTGACTTTAGAAAGAGCAGCGGACATCACACTCCCTCTGCCATCAGTAGGTCACCTGTTGAAATTATGGCTAGTTTTAGATCTCTTGGTGTAAGCATCATAGATGCCCTCACATGGTCTCTCAACACCAATTGCATAATCAAGAAGGCACAGCAGAGATTATTTTCTGAGGCGTCTTAAGAATTCTCCAACGAGAGCCAAAACTCTTAGGGAACTTTTTATCCCAGTACCATAGAGAGTGTCTTGACAGGCTGTATCACAGTGTGGTTTGGCAACCTGACTACTGAGGACTGCAGCCTGCTTCAAAGGACTGTAAAGACAGCAGCGAAATATCGTCGACATGGAACTACCACATATTTATATTTACACCACTTACTGCAAAAGGAGAGTCCAAAACATCAATGAGGACAGCACCCATCCTCACTCATGTTTTGTTCTCACTCCTTCCATCCAAAAACACATGACCGGAGCATCATATCACACACCATCTGTCTGGTATTGGGGGAGTCAACCCCGTCCCCTTATATGCTGTTGAATAGGGATCTATGGCCAGAAATATTAACCTCCTCTTCCTGTTTATATTTGCAGACAGACCAAGTAACCTTTGAAAAATCAAATAAAAAACCTTGAGGTAATTTCTGTACAGGTTGATTAGGTTTTCATAATGTAAATGATTGTGTACAGGCGCACCTTAAAGCCACTGTCAATACGCTTTGCGATAGCTGCAGACAAGTTTTACATAATCTGTAAATAATGATTAATTTATCATTTAGTTAATATGCAACTTCACCTTACAATGGTCCATATTATGGCCCAAACTCAATTCCATCCTGTATTGCTCCATATGGTTTACACTTGTTGCCATAGCTGTGCTTGTTACTCACAACACTATGGACAATGTGAATGCATCCTTGACTGCTGCTATAGGCATAT
>OMLC01068277.1:0-10114 GCA_900302585.1 Regalecus glesne
TATTTTGGCTACCCCTTTTGTCTTTGTTCAATCAAATGAACTCGGTAACATTAGTTTAGTAACTATGCAATGTCAGTACAATATCCTAGCTTTAAAAGTCTTTTTAAAAAACTTAAACATTCAGTTATACAGATGATCTGATAATACATCTTTGTGTTGATCATTTAGGAGCTACACACAGAATTCCAGTTCAGCCAGAAAACTTTCTACAATCATCCTTTCGTTTAAGTAAGGAGAGGATATTGGTACTGTTGTCTTACATTTCCATAAAGCTAATATTTCACCAGTGTTATCCAGTGTGCAGCTTCCTTCCTAGATGAAAGATAACTCATGATAAATGGTAACATGCCATTGACAAAATGCTGGCTCCCTGTTTTTTTGCATCTCTGTCTGCACCTCTCTCCATATGGCCTGGATCAACATTTTTCTTCTTAGTAGGTCCCTGGTTTTGCTTCGAGAGCGCCAAAAATGAGTGCTTGGATTTTGTGTGTTATGCACCAGTGTTTAGGCATATTTACGGTGTAAAAACATCCAGGTTATGAACTCAGTTCTATAAAGGGAAGAGTGTTACAGTGTTTTCACGCAAGATGAGATTGGCTTTTGACATATGAGGTGCTCACAAGTGTCTCATAAGACAGCAAACGCTTGTACATTGCAGTCTTGCACATATACATTGCAGTCTTGCACATGTACATTGTGTTGTGAACCACACCCCATCTGGAATAAATAAGATTCCTTCAGATAAGCATGCACAGGGGAAGCACCTTCTATGTTCCCTATGAGACCATTTGGCAGGAAAATAAAATGCCTATATACAGAAGCATGGCCAGCCAGTTAGGCCTTCAAACCAATTTTTTATTTTTTCCATAGTATTTCCCTTCATTCGCTTAAAAAATATTTTAGCTTTTCAGATTGAATAAAAAATTGTTCAAATTGATCACATGCTGATTGACAGATGTTGCCGCCACTGGACTTGATTTTGAGCTCAGCTCAAATTTTAAAAAAAGAAGAAGAAAGGGCTCATTCTTAACTTGATATGTGTGCAACTCCTCAGGTGCACATGCAGAGGGGCAGTAAAGGGATACCATAGTTTGGAAAAAGTTTTGTAACTACATTAAACATGTTTGCATACAAATAGAATAACCTCATCATCCGTAGATATGGAGGTGTTACTTTACGTTCAGAGACAGTCACGTAAGTACCTTTATCTGGTTATTATTAATGTAAGACTGAAATTAGTTTAAGCTTGTCTATGCCATGGCACCTAGAGTTTTGCTTTATTTTTTTTAATTCTTATTCTTTTGTGCAAGCAATATAGCTGGCTTGTCAACTTTTCATATGAAATGTACCTGGATGTAGTGAATCAATGTTTGAGCAACACAAACATGGTGAAAGGCTGTTGATAAGGGAGGCTTCAAACATGAAAAGAGAAGCAGGGACTTCCCTTGATAGATTTCATGAGTCACAAGTTTGATATTGTTTGACAACTTGGCAAGACTCCCTAACACCTGTGCAATATACAAAATAAATCTGTCACATTTCTTTGTAAAACTCTGCTATCTTATTAATGTACCTCTCTTACATTTGAATTCACGGATGCTGGCATGTGATCCTGGGAATAAAATGTATAGTCAGTTTGTCTTGCTTTACTGTCTGCCACTATATACTTTGACACTTTTTGCTGACTAACAAGAGTCAATTACAAGAGTAGATGGCACGGGCAAATGTTTGTAATGGGATTTTGTAATAACATGTAAATAGCTTAAAAGATTCAGCAATGCATGATGCACAAATGATGCAACAAAATGATCTGACATGCTCCCTGGAAGATTGTCAATGCCACAATGTAGCAGTAACAGGAAGTAACCAACATACCATGGACTGATAATTTAATAAATTAGTGTATATCCAGCTTTTGGAATTATTTCAAATCACGCAAACCTTTTTAAGCAAAATGTTATCTGTGGCCGATTACTCATGGTAATGGGGTTATGGGGGCCTCCATGTAAACATACCCCCTCCTTTTATAATGTGTGAGAGTGACTGTGGTGTGTGTCTGTCTCCTGGCTGCTTAGCTTGTGTTTACAGAGCTCCTCTGTTTCTTATAACCAGAGCCTCATTCAGCTTTTAGTAACATGGCCCTTTGCATAACTGTGAAATCAAATTACACTTCGTTGTATGATAGTATGGTAGTAAGGCAGGGCAGTTAGTGCTTCATGATGTTGTCAAAGAGATCGATAACTGGATCCTGACATAGGCGACTGCCACATTGGAGAAATACCATACTATACATCATGTTGCATATGGCGTTAAATTAGTTTCAATGGTTGGTTACAAGAATAGGTATTGACCAGTCCTTTTCAGTAATACCCACTTTTCATGTTCATTTAAATGGACAGAGGGGATTGAGTTTTCAGATTTTCTGTATAATAGCATGGGCCTTGGCTGGCTGGCATTCCTCATTGTAAACTATATTAAAATGCAACTGCACTGTTGTCCAGCTCTCCTGTCAAGTTGTCATTAAGTACCATATCGAGAGCCCATATTTCAACTGTAGTCCCTCTGTTTGTGCCTCACATGTTGCTGTAACATGAGATACTAGAGACTGGCCCCATTACTCAGAGGCCTAGAGAAGTGGCATCAGTCCTACTGCCTGTTTTGGCAAAAGTCTCAGAGACACACGTCACGAGCACTAGACTATGTACTACGAATATCAACTCGAGCTTTTATAAATGCCCTTAGTCTTGGAATTGCATAACAAGGAAAAATATATTGTCTGAACATTGAACTCATAGGAAAATAGGACCAGTATATTGGGAATATCATTTCCATTTCAGGCCTTTCCGTTCCAACATAGTATTTAGCCTGAATATTTCAAATATTTTCTCCCAAGCCAGCTATAAAGTGTTTCAACCTTGTGCTGTAATTTGCATGAAAACAGTTAATGAAAAACGAGTTCCTTTTCTCACTTAACTTGTTTTACTTTCTTTTCTCATGTGCATAGGCAATTTCATCCCTTGACCTGACCAAGTGGTTTTGTAGGGGTGCACTTAATCATAGTATAGACTTGTTTTTAGATATGCCATCATTCTTGGGCCAAATAAGGCACTGTACCAGCAGATGAGACACTGCTGGCCTACAAATGCCCATTGAGTTAAGATGCAGTGTCCCTCTGTCATTGAGTTATTTGTGGTACTTGTAAATGGCTTTGTAACCCTGGACATTTCTACTTTAATGATTGGGTCCAGTGAGGAGGAATTTTTTACTGCAGTTGGTATGGTTTGAGGGCAATTTGGGGTATGAATCACATGGATAGATGGAGAATAACTTGGTTTTGAATATATCAGAAATGTACATCTTTAATTCTGGCCTCACAAGCAAAATGGCACCTGGATTCTCACCCTATCAAAAGCTGGGGGTTATGAATACCTTAGTTACATAAGAACATTTGTGAGAAATTCATGGTAGGGATATTTTTGGGACAAGCAGCTCCTCTGTTTGAGTGACTCACTTTTTGAAGCTGAGTGTTTGTATGCTATTTGTTCTGTTTGGTGTTTGTTTCATCTACTTACTATTCACAATAAGAGTTTGATGTGGAGTTTGTCAATTATGAAACATTGGATATTACTTCGAGGAACTTTAGTGTGGATTCTGGTACTGGGGTGGGCGGGTTGGATTTCATAGGCCGGTCCACACATCACCAATTCAGGTATGTTCACCTATGCCCAGGTTGGCCTTTTGGAGCTACAAAATGCTTCCTGGAAAATACCAGTAATGCCACTCCAGGATCTAATGCCTAACCGTCTATTAAAGAAACTCATTCAGAGGAAAAGTGGATCAAGAAGAGCAATTGGAAACAGGTTGAAGAGATGAGGACGAAATCTCCAATTACCTGTGTTTACTCTGTCTAATGGGTATTCACCATGAAACAAAATAGATGAACTCTGTGCGGATCAAATTTGACTCCGACTAGTAGGTTTTTTCCCCACTGAAACATGGGTGTCTAAGAACGTCATGATGAGTTTAGATGGATTTATATTCATAAATTTTGTCCAAAATATATGAAAAAAAGGAAAATCAATATGGAGGCAGGCTTTGCATGGTGGTAAATGAAGGATGGTCAATCAACTTAACAGTTCATGAGACCAACTGCTCAAAGGACTACGAAATTATGACTGTCATACTTTCCTCACTGTCTACCTCGTGAGTTCACAAAATTAACTGATTCTTGCCTATCTCCCTAGCCCTGACAACATGCTCTCAGCAGAACACATTTCAGACGGCTATAACAACACTGTCTCCAGAGCAACTGATCAGAATGTCTTTCTGCCTGTGGATTTCAATAGTTGCGATTTCACTACAGTACTCTCACAGCCGGACAGTATGCCACATCTCCAAACCAACTGGACAGAATGCTGGACTAAACAAGTCGGGTTCTATCCTAATAACAAGGCTTGGTTCACCAGAGAGGTTATTTACTCTCAAACTCAAAAAATGGTAAATGGACATGTTCTTATGTGGCACTTTTCTAGTCTAGCGACGACTCAAAGCGCTTTACAATGGATACCTCACATCTACTCAGCCACTGCAGTGGGATACGAACCCACATCACCTGACGTCCAGGCGCTTGCTCTACCCACTTTCCCATTTTCCCATTTTCGTGTATGCAACACGTGTCTAGACATGTTGACAAGGGCTTGCTCACTTGCATTATGTTAAGAACCAGTGTCACCTGCAGTAACAAATGGAAGGATGGCCTTTTCTTCCTCTTGTCATTTAGAGGGTGTTGGAAATTCGGATATGTAAACTGTACAGTAGCATTTTTTAGCTTAGTGGCTTGATCTGGCGTGTTTGTGTTCTAGATTTTCACTCACTGTGAAAAACCTTTCATTATTATTAATATATATTTTGTAATTCCATTATAATTCTGTTATCTTCTTAGTGTTGTATGCTGTGAATTGTGTTATATTATGTATACACACAATCCATTGCATGGAGAGATCTCTCATCTGTTGCTCTCCCTGAGGTTTCTTCCTATTTTTCTCCCTGTTAAAGGGTTTTTTAGGGGAGTTGTTCCTTATCTGATGTGAGAGTCCAAGTTTAAAGACAGGATGTTGTGTTAATGTAACATCCACTGAGGTAAAAATAAAAAAATAATGGTGATGATGGGGTATCCAAATAAAATTGACTTGACTTGCTTGAAAATAAGGTATATGCAACTAATCTAAAGAAATATATTTCTGCTGAAATTCAGGGAAAGTAGATTGGTTGCCTGGGTCGGCATAGCTCAGGAGGTAGGGCTGTCATCTATTAATAGGATTAACTAAAGTTTCCATATTTTTTACCATATGCCTTTATTTGTTACACTGAATTTTTTTTCACAATTGGCATTAGAGCAGAAAGCCTAAATAATGCTTATTGGAAAAATGAAAGTGATATTGAGTCTGATGTCATATTTGCACAGTAATGCAAAACACATGCCTCAGAGCAAATTTGCCTATTGCAGTGCTCATCAGTAGAAACTAATAAATCAACCAAATTTATTAATCCTACTTTTTTATTAAATAAACCTCATTAAGTGTGTATAGCCAACCAAAGGCTCTAGCCTTATCTACACACGACCCAAGATTCGTTGTGATAAACTAATGAATGCTTGGACTTTAAGTGATCAAAATTAAGAGACTAAACTAATAAGAACGCATAAATGCTAGACTGTCCAAACGACCAAATATTTCATCTCTGTGTGTTCTTATGTGTTTTGGGCCAAAACAAGAACGTCCCACTTTCTCTGGCTTCAACAGACCTCTGTATATACTCGGCATTACCAACATTGTTCAAAAGTTACTTCAATGCAATACTAGTGGATGACATGTAGAACTACATCTTACCAGGTTTTGCCAACAGAATGATTTTTAATTTTAATAAAGTGAATAAATGTCATATCTGTTTAATCACGTAGGGTTTTGCTTTTATTGGCTTCCCCTCATTTGCTTTGGTGGGGAAGGTAGGTTATCTTAGCAGGATGGCCCTGTCTGCCATGGCAGTGGTAAGAGAAACACTGCTACTCCCAGTCTGTTAGTGCTTAGAGTGCCAGACAGTAGGTCATTCAGCCAAGAGTGAAGGTGCAGGTGCAGGGATTCATGACTCCTCTACCAAGAGTAGAGGAGGAAGTAGCAGCTGTGGACAGGAGGTGCTGAAATTCTTACATCCGGGGGAGACAGACGCTTACATTCATCTCCGACTAGTCTGGAGGATCCAGCCAAACACCATCATGCCACTGCCAGCTAGTAATAATGCAAAATGTTTTCCGAATTGTTCTTTGCAAGTATCTTGTGTTCAAAAACAGTCACTGTAAAGTGACCTAACTTCCACATATATGTCTCATGGCTCCTTTTACCTTTCTACAGGTTTCTGGCTACAGGACACAGCTGATAATGCACTGTGTCTTCTCTGCAGCCCCACCCACTTCCTGCCTGTAGAGGAAGCGGCTTTGCCAGCATGTCCTCTCATCCCCAGTCGGTGCCGCAGGGCCGGAGGTCTGTCGACACACGCCATCTGCCAAACCCTGCCACCCTACCACTGCAGCTGCAACGGGCACACACGGTAAGAGACCTGGCACTCACTAGGCTTAGTATTGCCTTTCGTAGTGCCTTCCTTTTTTGAATTGAAACTCAAAGCACCCCTTAAAGGTTGTTGTGGCAGGATCTCTGACTGTTCGTGCTTTATAAGTATTTAGTAAATAGGGTATTACTCTGCACCACTAGTGAGGGCCTGGCCCCAGGGGCCCCTGCTGGTGTTTTTCAAGAGGGATCAATCCTGGGTTTTTGTTGTGCATACAGATCTCTCTCTTTAGATGTTTTGAGTTGAAAGTTCATGTTGTTGTAGTAGTCATATCAGGGCCCTGCCCATTATTTTGAACAACTTCTCCCAATTATCCATTGAATGCTTTATTGGTTTCCCAGAAGAAGGCTCTAGCCTGTCTTGAAGTTTATTTGGTGACCTCTTGTGTTTGTGAGACTCTTCTGAGGACGAGAGTGCAGGGATTTATACTCTAGCACAGGGCTATTCAACTTTGCTAGCAAGTGGGCCTTTCAACAGAGTACATGTGGTAGGCAAGCCAGACAGTCAAGGCAATACCCTTCCTTAAAAAAGTAACAGGCAACCCATAGCATTAAAATACAAAACAAAACATATGTCTCATCATTTCTTTCTAATTGTATTTTGAAAGAATCAATTTACATCATCTAGAAATGTTAGAATATATTTAGATAACCAAAAATCAAACATTAAGCTTTTTTCAAAATGGTAGAATTGTATTTATAAATTTGTGGTCTGTCTTAAGGGTATGTTTCCTATGACATTTGTAGCCTTTGTTGTACAGGACAGTAAAGTGAAATAGGAAACACATGGTGAAAATGATAAGCGATGACCTACTGCAAAGGACTTGTTAATACCTTGGGCACTGTGATCAGGCCTGAGCCTTACATGATTTGTGGCTCTTTTAGATAACCTCTATCCAGCACTTGTCTTATCTGCCTTTATTTGAGAGAAACAGTGATAAGGTTTGGAAATGCTAGGCCTTCCTTACAAGTCGCTGTCGTCCACATTACAGCATTGTTCTGAAATAATTCGTCTGTGATAAGTTTAATTGTTTGTTATTGGTTATTAGATCATATGAATTTGGTGGCCATTCACATTTTTAATATTCTGCTGGAGACAAAAAGATTTACATACCTTGAAATGACCACCAAAAGGCCCATCATTGATTATATGATAATGAGGTATTTGGGAAGAAATGTCAGCCATAAAAAAAAAGAACGGGGGATGCTAGAGCCAGTTTTAATGGGTCAGCCCAAGGATCCCCCATCGCTACATCTCCAGCTAATTCTACCACTTCCACTCATTATCCTATTTAGCAAAAGATAATGGCATGTATTCTGTAGTCCTTGATAGGCTGAGGAACAGTTGTTGTCAATGCACAAGTTCCACACTTGGATATTATAAATGCAGAGTACACATGTCGGTGTATGTATGCACAAATAGAAGTAAATAAAGATTTTCCCTTCTTACTCTAATTATTTTATTGATAGCCCAATTAAAAAAAAAGATGCTTAATGTGACCACCTCATTTGGAAGGGACTCGCTTGATCCAAGCCGATGGACGGAATATTCAATTGCGTTGAGATGGGTCGTGTACACCTGTGATAATCTGTTTAGTAGGAAAATATTACCACCTAATAACCATGTAAAGGCTAAACCTGATTATCTTGATCCAAGCTCAATAATCTTGGAAAGGACACTCATTGAAAGATAACCATTTCAGTATACATTATGTCCAGATGAATTGATTCAACTCTTTTAGGGCTTAATCCCATCATTTCTGTCCGGTTGAAATCAATATATTCTTTCTGTGCATGTTTGATCCATGTGGGGCAACATCGGGTGATGTGAATGAGTTTGTTCTGTACTCTTAAAGTGACCAACGACGTGCTGCCATTTACTTGACTACTCACTCAGCCAAATATCACTTTTTATAGATTTCATTGATAGTTTTGTGAATTAAGCTGTCCTCCATTTCTTATCGCATGTTAAGATGAAAACACGTGTTGGAGGCTTGTTTTGCACTCTGTCATACTGCACAGTGTGACAGAATGCAAAAAGACAAGCAAAAGATCCAATGAAGTACTGGTGTTTAACCAGCTTGCACATTCTGTTGCTGCTGTTTGTGAATATATGAGGACACAGTGTGTGCCTCTTTCTGTTGTTCGTATTGAATTTTCCACCATATTTTTTCAAAATACATCTATGTTATTATGGCTATGGAATGATGTCACTGTATGCATGTGGAAGTAGCCTTGTCCTACTTTCTTAATGAACTTGTCATTGTATAGTGCCGTGTGAAATTGTGTAACATTATTCAGCTGACATTTTTCCCCATTTGCTGCTCACAATTGCTGCTTCATTAGAAATAACAGCAATGAATAGTTTATTTCTTCCAATGACTTTTCACAGTTATAGCTAAGTTGAATGATCAATAAATGTAAAACAGTTAGAATATAAGATCATTAGTCAGGTGTTTGTGAACTGAAGAAAGTGATATTAGAATTAAGGACACCTGGTCAAACTACATAACACCACCTCCACCGACACCTTAGAATACATCTGTATTTCTCAAAATAGATGGTCTTAAACATGCATACCCTGGTTTCAATGCTATGCTTATTGGTGTGTGTTGCAGGAGGTAGGACTGGTAGACTACCACCCTCATGCTAGAGACTACAGTTCCCACCTGGCCCAACCCCATCGCCGCAGACCCTCGCTGCTCTCCGAATTCCAGCCGGGAAATGAAAGGTAAGCGCTGTCTACTTGCACTTATCGACTGAGAGGTCTCTTATACGTGTCAAAATTAGTTCCCACGTTAGTGAGGCGGACATAGACTTTGAGGGAACTCAGAGGATTAAGCCCGGATGCCCTCTGTGATGCCCCACAGGAGATTCGAACCCGCAGCCTCTGGCTTGTCAGTTTCCGAAGCGGACGCTCTACCACTGAGCTACCACGGACCCACCTACATATATAGTTTGCATGTGTATTATTAAGATTTTTCTCTTACATGTTAAATAACAATCCAGTATATTCAATTTTTTTGTTGTCAGCTTTATGTCCTCTTGTCATCATTCTAAATGACTAAGGCAGGCTGTAATTTTTTCTTTATTCTGCTAAAAACTCCTCTTGTAAATACCCCCTCAATGTAATCTTTATGTAATTGGCATCCAGAACCCATTTCATTATAATTTGGTGGTAATTGACTCTGCTGAGAAATGAACTGCAAAGTTTTGCCATATTTAATAGTCTGATAGTAAGTCAGCCACAGTGTTGTATGTAAAGTACTTATCTCTTGAGACCCGGGTCTTGGACCAACCAAAATAGATTATCATTAATATATGAGTCTTGACATGGTAAATGGACGTGTTCTTATATAGCGGTTCTCTAGTCAAATGACCACTCAAAGCGCTTCACAATGAATGCCTCATATTTACCGAACTTCGCGGCAGGATACGAACTGGCAACACCTGACCTCAGGCGTGCGCTCTACCCACTATGCCACGAGTAGTTA